>VUQH01068994.1:10068-22671 GCA_015106775.1 Etroplus canarensis
TTCAATGCCCAGAGAAATAGCAAACAACCCAAGAGCTACATCTCAGGCTCTACAGGCCTCAGTTGGTATATTAAATGTTAAAGTTCATGACAGTACAATTAGAAAAGGAATGAGCAAGTATGGTTTGTTTGGAAGGGAGCTGCTTCTCTCGAAAAAGAACCTGACAGCACAGCTTTCAGTTGTATGTAAACAAATCATCAGACTTCTGGAACAATGTCATCAGCACAATCACCTCATACCAACTGTCAATCACAGTGGTGGAGGGGTGATAATTTGGGTTTGTTTTGCAGCCACAGGACCTGGGCACTTCGCAGTCATTGAGTCAATCATGAACTCCTCTGTATACCAAAGTATTTTAGAGGCAAATGTGAGGCCATCTGTTTAACAGCTAAAGCTTGGTCCAATTTGGGTCATGCAACAGGACAATGATCCCAACCACACCAGCATATTTACTGAAGAATGGCTGAAGAATGAAAGAATCGAGGTGGTCCATACAAAGTCCACACCTCAACCCGAATGAAATACTGTTGCAGGGCCCTAAGAGAGCTGTGCATAACTCAATACCTGCAAACCTCACTGAACTGAAGCAGTGTTTTAAAGAAGAATGGACCAAAATTCGTCCACAATGACGTGAGACTGATAAAATCATACAGAAAGCAATTATGTCAAGTTATTGCTACTAAATGTTCTGCAAGCTACAGAATTATTGGGCAAACTTTGTTTTTCACACAAAACCTTTCTTTTCACATGATTGAAATTTTAATGCAGCATGACAACTTCTGAACAGAGAGGCAATTTACAGGTACAGTATAAACGCATGGATTTCTTATTGCACTTCTTAAAAGAGGATTTGATTTCATTTAAACTAAATTCTGCTAATTCAAGTCTTACTTATGAAGGGTTTTTTTCTTTCAGCTGCTCCCTTGTATTCTTTACCAAGGGGTCACCACAGTGGATTAATGCTCATTGGGAATTTGGCAGAGGTTTTATGCCAGATACCCCTACTGACACAACCCTCCATGGTGAGAGGGGCTTGTGTCCCCACCTGGATATTGAACCAGGGACCTTTTGCTTCAAATGTGAATGCGCAAACCACTACACTACCAGGGACACAGTTCTACTAGTGAAAGTAATGATGTAATTTTGTGTTCTGGGTATTGCTGAGGATGTCCTTTATCCCACACTCCATTAATTTTATTACAGGCCTGTCAAAAATAAATCACTCTCTCTTTGATTGTGACATAAAGCTTTTGAATGAAATTTCTGTGTATTGACTTTACAGCATTTTTTAATTGAACCAGTGAAGCCTAATTACTCTTCTTGCCTATGCATGACACCTCTGCCTTATTGACTCTTCCACACTGTGTTTACTAGCTTATCTGAAAGTAATGCAATAAAAGTAAGTAAAGTTAAATGTATAAATCATGAGGCACACCACCCACAGAGCAGGTGAGCATATACACACATCTAAAAATGGTCAGCAGATAGGAGTTGCCACTGAACAATAGAAGCAAGGCTCCACTACAGCTCCACTACAGAGATTCACAGAGGGAACAGCAGACGTATGCTGATAGTAGACAGCCAGTTAAAAAGAAAAGTCAAAGGATAAAGAGAAGAAGACAGCTGGAATGCTGCCTACTAACAAGGCCACACAGGATCAGCCACATGTTGCTAATTTACTTGACCCTTGGTTAGCGTATGTTTGTGTTTGTTTGTTTGGTGGTGGGCTCCTCATCTAAATGCTAGTGATAGCTGTGAACAGACCCTGCTCTCTGTCTCATTTTATTTATCTCAAATACTGGGCACACAAACTGGCATCAGTGAATACAGATGAACGGGATTACACACTGACCTCAGTCCTCTACCCTTATTTTTTTCTGAGTCCTGCTCTGGTCCTAGCACCATCTTTCAGATCTATAAACCCACGCTGATGAGCCTGACTGGCCGTGGCCTCTTAGGGGGCAGTAATAATCTCTCTTTAGTAGATTGAGAGGGTGAAGTGAGCCATAAGAACCCTCTCTGTCAGCTTTAACCTGCCAGCAAAAGAAAAAGTCATAATTATAGTACTCTTTCTGGCTGGATTTAAATAAAGCTTTCTGGCTGGGGCCCTATAGAGACACACAGTTTCTATTGCTCACACACATACACACTTAAATAAAGAGGCACTAATCAATCAGGGGTTCCCCTTCCACGGCTTCATTGGAGGCCCTGTCTGAAAAAAGGACTGACAGCCCTCAACCTCCCAGTATTGTCAGATGAAACTGATTAGGCTTCTGACTGGCTACCTCATCCACCAGCTAGAAAAGCACAAAGGTTAAAAGGTCTCCATTTGAAATCGACGAGCACTGAAAAGTTGTAGACACCTGCTTTTTAAAGCGATGCTTGTCTCTGTGGTTCTATCCTCCGTTTTTGTCATCTGCAATTTGAGGGCAGCAAAGGGGAGAGGGTTGGAGCTGTTAGAGAGTAAAAACGAGTGAGTGGGGTGCTGTGTGTGCATGTGTGTGTGGCTTAAGTTTTGAAGGGGGAGCTTGGCTGTGGGCCCAAGGTTGGAACAAAGAGGGGACACTCTTTACATGCATAGCCAGACAGAGTAAACTGGCCAGCAGTGGTGCCAGCAAGGCAAGGCATACAAGGCACAAAAACAGACTCAGAGATCAGGAAGAACGGGGCAAAAACAGGGATATCAGACTACCATCACCCTGCTCCACCTTCAAAACTTTTCATCCTTCTTGTTTGGATAAAATAAAAATGCACTGGGTGGCATCCTTATGAGGCGATAAACAGTACAAGCTGCTAAGATTTTATTGTGTTTGCATTCAGCACAGAGCTGTGTGGCCATGGGTAAATGGAAGCTATCCTTTTGCAAACACCAACAGGATGAACAAATACAGGCAACTGGTGCATCACAGCAACAGAAGGACAGGTGGACTTCGAAGAGAGGAGCAATTTGTTTCATTCAACCAGCTACACATACATGATAACAATATCATTTTCATGAGCAAAGCTTTACGGTGAAACTGTCAGAAAATGACAATATAAACAGGCTTGACATGTGTGAGATTCATCTGAAAGCACTCCAAAACTCCAAGAGTAAAAGACAAAATATCTTAGTATATGTATTGGATATTCTGAGGGTGTGACACCACCCTGCCATCACCAGGTTCCCTTTCATACAGCCTGTGCTGATGACTGGTAAATGCCACTTTCAACCTTTCTCTTTCTTGCCTGGCTCCTATTCACTTCTCCCATTTCTTGCCCTCAATGGGTGTGTTAAGTATTGTATTTTCTGATGGGGGCGGAGAATCAGTCAGGATCATCAAAAGCAGGCCAAGCCTTTGGCCAGATCAAAATAATTAACTGGAGAGGTCACAAGCTAATGAAATGAAATGGAGGGCTGAAAGCAAGCCCTAAATGGTGCTCGCTAATCCTCCCTCTACCTTGTCTTAGGGAGGAGGGTGCAGGATTTTAAGCCTGGGCATCTCTGCTGATAATAGTGTGTGGGGTGCAGGGGGACCTGAGACTATGGATTTGTATGTGTGTGGGTGTGGGTGTGTGTGCGTGTGTGTGAAAGAGAGAGAGAGAGAGAGAGAGAGAAGGGAGAGTTTCAAATGTCTGTTTCAACATTTCATTACATTTCAATTTTCCTAAATTTTTCAATGTGATCTTTTTCTGTAGTTTTGATGCAGTTTGTATACAACCATGTATCATTCAAGAGGGAAGTGCACTTTCACAATATTATTGTTTTAAGGTGGAAATTCATAAAAACCTGTAGAAGAATACAAAAGTAACAAGATCACACTGTAAAAGAATTCACTTTTTATTCAGCAAAATAAACCCATCTACTATTTAAAGTACACTGAAATACACAATAGGCAGACAGAATGACCATGGTTTGGTTATATTATACTGTTATTTTTACTTTTTCTGGTGTATTGTTCAGCATTTAATTTAGGTATGTGATAACGCTAACATTTTAATACTTTACTTGGCTCTGGTAATGTTTTAACTGTGACAATGCAAAACAGGATTAATATCAAAATATGAATACTAGATTAAAAAACAAAATGTGCCATCAATACTGTGGTTTAGCATTACTCAGCCACCTGTCTGGAATATCTTTTTTATCCTAATCCTGCATGCACTTTCATGTTTCTATTGAGTCTTTACACACAAACCTTTCATGACCATAAACAAGTGTACACTTTGCTTTGACACCATAAAGAAGGCACATCTATTGTGTCATGCAGAGATATTCACAAGACATATAAAAGAAAATATCTAAGTGTCTGTCTGAACCAAACAATAGAAGAATGAAGCGTGTGATCTAAAAAGCTGAGGGCGAAACATGTCAGAAACCGATGAAGCCATGGTGTGTCACTGTGAACAAGTTCTCAAGAGGCAGGCTCGAACCTGCTGAGGACCCTGGGACATGTCTGTATGTATATATGCAGCTTGTGCGTGTGTGTTTGTGTGTGCAGGGAAGGGACAGGGCTTGTTTAAGAAGAGTGTAGAAAAGTGTTTTTCAAAGTTAGAGGTGCAACCTTTGACAGACAGACAATCGTAAAAATCGGCACACCAACCCACACATAGACAAATGTTAAGCCTTTACATATTGTTGAGTGATGGAATGCACCTGATCTCAGTAAACACATACACACAAAGCACAGACACACACACACAGCAAGCCCACACATAATATGTTTTCTGACAGTTAAAGGGAGTTACCTTTTTTTCTTTGATGACTTACCATGTTATCATCACAAAAGTGAGCACAGAACAAGTATGGGTGTGGTACTAAGGAGCTCAAGGCAGCTCTCCACAGAAGTAAATGCATTTGAATTTATACTGAAATAACTCATTGAGCAGAATGTGCCAAATTGTAATTGTGAAAAAAATTTTATTAGGTTTTAGCTGTTTTATGTTATAGGTAATTCAGTTTAACGCAGGTGATAAGATTGTTTTAATCAAGTGGTACTCACTACAGTTGCTGAAACCAATGCTGAAAATGCAGTTCCACAGTTAGCCACTAGATGCTGTCTCAAAAAGAACTTGTATGACAATTTTGTCTCACTTTTTGTGTCAGTTCTCTATCCTGTGTGCCATTATTACGGCATTACACATGTCATTCACCTGAATATGATAATCCCTGTACTTCTGTGTTATCGGTAGTCATTCTTGCACCCATATGTGCACTAAAAACTTGATCACTGATCTTGCATTGTTCTTCTAGCCATCACTAACTTGTTTCTCATGACTTCAGAACACAATTTTATTTTTTGCCTGTAGTTAAATTAAGTTCATCCTTCATTTTCAGGGAAACATTCAATGCTGCTCTTTAATAGAAGCATCAGTTTATAGTCCCTTCATTTGACAGCCTCTTTCCTTCACCCAACCCTAACATCAGGCTGAGCACTGCTCTTCATTTCCTATCAGCCCATACAAAACTAAAAGAAAAAAACAGCTCATTCTCAAGCTCTATACAAGCAGTCCACTCCAGGCTGCAGGCTGCAGTCTCTCTGAACCATCATTACAGTCATTAGGCAAGAATAAGCTCTGTATCACAGGAGTCCACCAGCATCCAGTTTAACCCAGCACAATTAGCACATCCGTTGGAGTAGAATTACCCTGTAAAATGAGAATGCTCTGGACAAAAGAGGCAGGAGAGTTGAAGCTGAAAAAAGAGGGTAAGTGTGAGGGAAAGGGGGAGAGGAGAAATAAGGGAGGATAGGGTGAGATTAAAATTGTTTGAATTGAGTCCACGCTCGCCCCATTCATTTGGTATTCTGCTCAAATCAGGGCTTTTGTTCAGCCTGGCGTAAAGTAGTGTCAATCATCTCGACCCGGTTTTGTAGAATGGGGAAATTTATTATGAATTTGCTCCTGCAAATAATGAGGAGTACCCCCTGCCTGCTCCCTCTTTCCCTCCTCCTTCTCCCCCAAGCTACCTCTTCTCACTCCCCTTTGCCTCCTCCCCCATATCAATGCTGCAGAATAGGCAATAGAGAGTGAAGTTAGCAATCTCAGGGCCACTCGCACTCTGGACCCACATCAAAGTGACAGAGACGTCCAATCAGATTTGTCTTACAGGCATTACATGATGAATATGGTGCGGCCGTAGCACAAAAGCGCCTTTGTGTCTCCTCCAAGCAGAGACTATTCACAGCTCGCCACAGCCAGCCAGAGTGGAAGTAAATGGCCAAAAGGGCCCAAGCCAAAAAAAAGCACCCAAACTTGTGCAGCACAATGGTCCATGCAAATCATAGCCCCACCGCCTCCACCCAACCACACATCCCTACCTCTTCCATCCCTCCAACCTACAGGCCTGATCTTGGTCCTTCCTCTGCTGGGTTGACTGAAGTTTAGGGCCAATTCACACACATAGGTGTCAGTTAAAAGTGCCGAGGTCCATGCATGCATGCATTAAAACTTCTTTTCTCAGTTCACTTAAAAAAAAGACTTATCTTTTGTAGTTTGTAAAGACAGAAGAAACACAGTCAAATGACTGACTTTTTTTTTGTCAGAAAGTAAAAGTGGCTCAGCCACTGTGGGCGAGATTACTAGTAGGACTTTGGGGGTGGAGAAAAGGATTTCTAGTATACTTGTGTGGCCCTGTGATATTTGCTAAAATATCACACATGATGGATGCATTTTAACAAACTTGAAGACCTTTTATTGACTTGTGTATTCAAGGGGAGTTTTGATTCTAGCACAGATATCTTCCACAGATATTCAGAACAGCAGGCTACAATTCAGGACTAAAAAAATAAATGTTAACATTTTACAGTGACTCACAGAAACTGTAAAGAAAATGCACTACTTCATGTTTTCTCCTGTAGAACCAGAATCAGATAAGCAGACAAAGTTTTAAAGAAAATATAGCTGCCAACAGCGATAAGGGGGAAAGGCAGTCCAGCTGGGCATAGTCACTCCCTGAAATTTTAATTTAATCATCTTATAAGTAAGGAAAAGCATGTTGTTTATTGCATTGCCTTCAGTGGCTTAATGCGGCATATTAGAAGCATACAACCTGAGGAACGGGTGTGGAGTACATGAAACATTTACTGAGATATGACCTCACCTCATATTTGGCCACTTCACTATTAGATTTGAATTAGAAAAGGAATGTGGTGTCTAAAAATGCTTATACCTGGCATTTATGAGTCTGACATGACAAGATAAGTTACATGGACAAAAGGATTGGGCCACACTGAATTCAGATGTTTCATTCACTCCTATTGTCACAGGTGTAAAAATCAAGCACCTAGGCATGCAGTCTGCCTTTACAAACATTTGTGAAAGAATGGATCTTTCTAAAGAGCTCACCAAATTCAAGTGTGGTTATGGGATGTTCCAGTTGCAGCAAGACAGTTAGTGAAATTTCTTCCCTTCTAGATATCCCAGGATTAACTGTAAGCGGTATTATTGCAAACTCCAAATGTTTAGAAACAACAGCAACTCGGCCACAAAGTGACAAACCACTAAAGTTACAAAGCAGGGTGGCCGAGTGCTGAGGTACATAGTGTGTATAAGTCATCAGTGCCCCACTGTCTCAATAACTGCAGACCTCCTCTGACACTGACATCAGCACAAAAACTGTGCACCAGGAGCTTCATGGCATGGATTTCCATGGCTGAGCAGCTGCACACAAGCCTTACATCATTGAGCACAATGCCAAGTGTCAGACAGAGTGGTGTAAAGCACGTCATCACTGGACTTTGGAGCAGTGGAAACATGATCTGTGGAGTGATGACTCGTGGTTCTCTAACTGGCAATCTGATGGATGAATCTGGGTTTGGCAAATGCCAGGAGAACATTAACTGTCTGACTGCATTGTGCCATCTGTAAAGTTTGGTGGAGGAGGGATAATGCTACCAGGGTTGTTTTCCTGGGGTTGGCCCTGGCAACCAGTTCCAGTGATGGGAAGTCTTAATACTTCAGCTTACCAATATATTTTGGACAGTTCTATGCTTCCAACTTTGTGGGAACAGTTTGGGGGAGGCCCTTTTCTGTTCCACAATGTATGTGTGCCAGTGTACAAAGCAAAGTTCATAAAGACATGGCTGGATGAGTTTGGTGTGGAAGAACTTGACTGACCTGCACATAACCCTGACCTCAACCCCATCCAACACTTTTGTGATTAACTAAAACAGAGATTGTGAGCCAGGCCCTCTCATCCAACATTAGTGCCTGATCTCACAAATGCTCATCTAGATGAATGGGCAAAAATGCCCACAGACACACACTAAAGTCTTGTAGAGACACTTCCCACAGAAATTGAAACTGTTATAGCAGCAAAGAGGGGACCAACTTTATAGCAATGCCTATGGATTTAGAATGGAATGTCAGAAAAACTCCTTTAGGTGTAATGTGTTGGTCCAAGACATTTGTACTTATAGTGTAGCTCAGATTAACAATTCTGTGCTATGGATTTAGAATGGGCTCCCATTGGTGTAATGTGTAGGTAGCCCAATACTTTTTCTCATATAGTCAGTGTCTCATCATTGGGACCTCCCACTGTATTAGCAGACACAAAATACTGTTTAGGACAAGTCAGCTGTTTTTAATCCTCATTACTTATTGCAGCACCCCCTAGTGGTCAATTGTAACAATTTGATCTTGAGATCATTTACACCAAATTTGGTGAAGACTGTGGAGGGAGACACTTCTTTGAAAAAAATCCAGTATGGCAGAAAGTCATTAAGGTGCTTTTAACTCAGCTTAATGTATAGATTCCAAAGTTCCTTACTTTTGAAATTCTTGTGTATGGTTTGAAAGTGAGATCCAACAACACACCTCAGACTTCTACTGATTGGTGGTGCTTAACTGTTAAAGACGTAGACATAAAACTAGGTGAAAGAATTTGGGGACTTTGCTCAGTCAGTGTGAAAAATTTCACAACTTGTTCGCTTCTGGCAGCTGCCAGCAGTAGATCAAAGAAGCAAGAAAAGGTATAAACACTATTGTTGCCTCTGCAGCTTCACTGCTTAGACCCCAGTGAAACTTAATGAAGCATACTGCAGCAAAAGTAAGTGCTTTTCTTTTTTGTAGTAATGGAATCTGGGTTTATTGTCATATTTCTTGTAATGCTCCCTGTTAGCATTTTTCGGTTATTTTGTTGTGTTAGTAATAAGTCACTATTGAAATGCTGTTAGGTCCAAGTGCTGATCCTGTGTGTGTGTGTGTGTGTGTGTGTGTGTGTGTGTGCGCGCGCGTGTTTTGGTTGCATTGGTGCTGAAAGGCTGGGAGATTGAGGGCTGAGCTGCTTGTTGGTAGAACTGTCTGCACAGCTTTACAAAAGTAAACTCTTTTTTTCTTATAGAGCCAATAACTCCACAACAATAAGTAATGGTTCTGCAGTCTAACACAGTAAATAACCACAGGGTCTTTTAAACCAGCTGCATGAGTGTACATGTTCGTGTGCATATGTGTGTATGAGTGTGTGTGTATGTGGAGAGGGGTGGAAGGGGGTGAGGGGTGTCAGTATGCATGTTTTCTGTCTATGTTAAATAGAAACACATCTGCACCTCTGCTTAAACATTAACACCTCTGTAAGCATTGCTCAAGGTTGCACCACATCAATATCTAGATCCTATTACACACATCTGTGATCATCTTCTCTTATCTAATGCTAAAAGCCTTACATTTGATACCTCTTATAGATTTGTGCCTTGCTTACTGTATTTGCCTTAGTTTAAAATATTTTTTAAATGTTCTCAGTGGTTTAATTTGCCACTTACCTATTTGTATTTACATATACATTTTTATTTCCACAGCTTTACGTTAGTGATGCATTTGCAATAATATGATGATATGTGGTATTGTTATAAGGAAATATTAAAAATCCTGACAGACTGAAAGTTAGTAATGATCTTAAAGTAATGCGTGTTTTGAGTCACGTGGTTGGCTTTACTTTGTGGTTCCATGGGATGAGTGTTGTACTCATATCTCAAAAGTTAATTACTACTCTAGGGGTATAATTACTTTTTTTAAAAATTGCATGCTGCCCTTCCTGCACCCAGGCCAATATGATATTTTATTTACTCCCATTTCAACACAATAAAACACTATTATCATTTTAATACAACCTGCTAATTGAATTGCCTCATGTGAAGTCCCCTTAAAATATCTGGTGAGCTCAGTGAGAACAATTTCATATCTAATGATTAAGGTCAGTGACTTTAAATGAGCTGAAAGAAATGCCTGCATTACTGATACTGAACTCATCAAGTTTAGAAGTAAAATTTATTAGAAGAAGCACTTGATGATAGGCACTTGCAGTGGTCAGCACTGCTTTGCCATTGCCTTTTTCTCATTAATGTTTTAAATGTCGTCTATTTCACTGTTTTTCATTCTAAACACACTGTGTTCTGTGTTTGTTTTAGTTCTGTGTGCAGCACCATGGTCCTAGAGGAACTTTTTTTGTTTCAGGCATTAACTGTACATGTTTGAAATGACAATAAAAAACCCACTTGACTTGACTTGACATGATTTGAGATAGCAACAGAAACCATAAACAACAGGACAGCCATAAATAGTTGTTCCCACGTCAGCCTTTCTCCTCCTAAACACTGGTACAAGTCATCACAACAGCAAATTGTGTTGTGCAAGATAAACTCAATTTCAAATTCCCTCAGAGAGGATTAATATTACTTGTAAATCAAAAAGTTAATCCTGGCCTTTTTTTCCAAATCAGTTAATTCAGTTTATTGAAGTATTACTAACTGGACAAACATACTGTTCTGACTTGGGCTACTTATTTTGATCTGTTGAAATATTTTTTTTATTTCTGGTAAACCATGCGATTAGTTGTTTCCAACGCGATCATCCTGGGTGGCTCACATTTTTGATTCAAGGGAAAGATAATGAACAAACTGTTTGGTAAATAGTGGCAGTTGCACTTTAATTGCGCGTCATCTGGCTGTAAAATCATTCATGTTGTGGGATAACAACAATAAACGCGGGTTTTTTTGCCGACGGGGTCAAAACATACCCGGTTAAATACCCGAAATAGTTCATCAGTGCGCAATTTACGCATGGAACGGGAAATATTCTGGGCTTGCAAAATGAACGAAAATCCACCAAAGTTCTGAGTACTGCACTCAAAGCAACAGATGACCTCTCGTCGCTCCGCTCATGGCCAATTTAGCCCCTTATTATACGTTCGTATTGAGCGTTTCCATGGTTTAAGCATAAATCATGGCTTTGCGCACGAAAACGCACGCATCAATGGGCCGCATGTGATTGATATCCACCCGTGGACTATGCCTAAATTAACATCGCCCTTATGTATTGTCACAGTGAAAATGAGCCATGGACAAAATGACATGAATGAATATATTTTCGCCCCTTCTCCTCCCTATATGACCGAGGAGAAAATTGCATATCCATCTTAGGAGGACATGAGACAAGCTCTTATTTTTACTTTGTCCAATGGCCTCTGCTTGACACTGAAGGACACAGCAAACGCCATTTCAACCGAATAATAATGGGCCAGCGGGGTATTTTGCGCCTAACATTGATTTGTCTCTGCGAGTTGCGGTGACGTAGGACGTTATAATGCTGAGCGTAATTAATGCCATTTATCACTTGTTTGATTTTGTCACCGCCTCCGCCGACAGGGCTCACATTCGCGAGCCATTAACCAATAGGAGCGGCGGAGCCCCTTGTCACCGAGTGCAGGCACGTGGCTTACACCTGCAGGCTCCATTGTATGTGTGTGGGTGTGTGTGTGTGAGAGAGAGAGAGAGGGAGAGAGAGAGAGAGAGAGAGAGAGAGAGAGAATCTCACATATCTTTAAGTTTTTTACTTTGAAAACTTTTTGTCCAGACATAGAAGTTGTTTTGACCTGCAGCACAGTCACATGCCTTCGTTTTCTGTCTGAAAACATGAAGTGACAGAAAGTGATGTTCACCGAATCAAAAGAATATAAGAGCAGCTTCATTCATCCTCTCTTGTTCCCAATTTTCCAGCCCCCCCCACCGAAAAAGAGCTCCAGGTGAGAATAAGCTTATTATATCTCGTTGGGCTTCGCTGAATTTGGCATCAGTGTTCATTTACAATAGAGGATCTTCAATAATTCGCATAATGAGGCGCAAAGGCGCACACAATAGCGCTCACAATGGGGCGTTGTGCTCCCCATTTCGCAGGAGATGGGCTTTTTGATTGGCCTGTGTGCGCCATGAAAAACACAGTTGGGGATACAACTAGTCTACAACCCCAGGTTTCATTTAGATTGATCTCAATCGGCCAATAAGAATTTTGACCTCGTCTCATTGTCTTGCTGACTTTCCCCAGGCTGTATTTCAAAGTGTCTATACCCTTTGAGTGAATTGCCCCCCTCCCTCCTCCTCCTCCGCTCCAGGCACTCTGGGCCATTGGGTAAAGGCAGAGTATGCAAAAGAAACAATGCAATGCATGAAACGTAATATTAATCTCCCTGCCCTGAATGCAGACAAAGCGCCGTGGAAGGTGCACGTTTATAATGGTTAGTGAGTGTTCACCCAGCTGCGCAATTTTCCCCCGTGTGCCCGACCAAGTCGGGAAAAGGTCATGCAGGGGCTCTGAATAGAAGCGAAGCTCCCTCGTTTGCTCAATTAACGTCAC
>VUQH01068996.1:0-13531 GCA_015106775.1 Etroplus canarensis
CCTGGCCTTGCTTTCCCTCCACCTGGTTTCTTGCACACACAATATATCTACCTTCCTTCTCTCCATCATATCAGCCAGCTCTGTCCCTTTACCCGTCATAGTCCCTACATTTAAAGTCCCTACTCTCACCTCCACCCTCCTAGCTTTCCTTCTCTCTCTCTGCCTCCTAACACGCTTTCCCCCTCTCCCCCTCCTTGGTCTTTGGCCAACAGTAGCATAGTTTCCACCGGCACCCTGTTGGCTAACGGCACCGGAAGCGGTTGTTGTTAAACCGGGCTGCGACCGATCCGGTATGGAAGTCCTGTTATGGATCCGCATATTTGATTTGGCAAAGTTTTTACGCCGGATGCCCTTCCTGACGCAACACTCACCATTTACCTTTGACTTGGGACCGGCACTAGGAGTACACTGGCTTGTGGGCCCCTGTGGCTGGTTTAGCCCAAACACCTCATACCGACTGTCAACTGATTTGGGCTTGTGTTGGAGCCACAGGATCTGGGCACCTTGTAATCATTGTTTCAGCCATGAACTCCTCTGTCTGACAACTAAAGCTTGGCCCAAGTTGGGTTATGGAACAGGACAATAACCCAAATCACACCAGCAAATCTACAACAGAATTGCTAATAAAAGAAAAGACTCAGTGTTGCAACGGCCAAGTCAAAGTCCAGACCTCAACCAGACTGAAATGCTGTAGTGGAACCTCAAGAGAGCTGTACATACACAAATACCCACAAACGTTAAAGAACTAAAGCAACAATGTAAAGAAGCATGAGAAAAATTCCTCCATAATGGTGTGAGTCTGAAAAAATGACTACTTCAAGTTACTGCTACTAAAGGTGGTTCTACTGAATCCTGGGGTGTACTTAGTGTTACATAGCACTGCTTAGAGTCATGTGAAAGCTTTCATTCAGTGGCAAAAGGAAGCAAAGGAAATGAAATCTGACAAATTTGGTCAATTATGCAAAAACAGTCTGAACTTGGCATGGCTGTGAATTCTTGCCTGCAGCCACATCTGCTACATCTGATGATTCAGATTATATGTTGATGAACCTTGCAGCTCTTTTCCCTCCGTTATTCTCATCTTTTCTCTTTTTTATTTAAAAAAACAGAGTAAGAGCCTCTTGGCAGACATTTGCATACACGGATGCATATATTTTTGGTAGGTCAAATATTAAATTTGGCCTATTTGCTTTAATTAGTGTGATGTTGTCACTCACATCCATTTACACAGCTGTACTGCCATGGGGTTACCTCTTTGCAAACAACTGTGCGTTGCTCTGCAGATGAAACACTTGTGGGAAACTTTTTACTGTTACTGTAATGCACTCTTCACAGGCCCCCATAAGAACCCAATTCAACATTATACAGAGCACATAAACAGTGCACACTTTATGGGAGTAAGACTACAATAATGCTTATTTGGCTAAAAAAATGTGGTCACAGTAATGTAAAAGAGCATATTATTCGTTACTAATTATCAAATGCAAGCAGAAACATTACTAATGCATTAATGATGCCTTTTTCACTGATGAAGAGGACAATCTCTGAATTAAATAAGGAACAATAATAAAACATAAATAGGCAGATTTCAGTCACTGCACCATCCTGCTATCTATCTGCCAACATCTGCTTTCCTTGTTAGCAAGCACAGAACAATGTCTTCACTCAATCAATGTGTAATTAAATTCAGCCGTAACAATGGGCAAAAAGGACTTTCTTCCATGGAGGCAGGACACCATTAAGTCTTCTGTTAAGCGGATAAGCAAAAATAAACATCATTTTTATAGTCATTTAATCTAAAATTCAAATGGCAGGCCCCCGGAGTCTTTACATTTGCTTTATGCTCATTTAATTGATTGCAGATTTGCCCTGCAGTATGAGCCACTGATGTACAATGTGAGCTGAAATGATACAATAAATGGCCTCGAGGCAACTCCTCCATTTCTACCTCGTCTGACTTTTCTTGCATAGTGCAAATTTTAAAAGTAATTCCATCCAATGATAATTTAAAAGCTGGGTCTTTGGGTGAATCCAAATACAGGCCAATGTTCATGACAGTTAGGCATGTTGTACAGTCATACTGCTCTATTTTAAAAAGTCAAACAATATAATCATGCTTTTTTAGGACTTCAATTCAATACATGTGACCCACTTTTGTCCTTAAATCCCATCCAGCTGCTGCTGCCTATCTTATGCCTGCAATTGTTTCATAATAAAAGCCCAGAAATGAAAAAGTCCTTCTTTTCAAAAGAAAACTAAAGCTTATAATTTAAAAGGACACACTGAATTTGTATTAAAAACATACACCTACAAAACAGAAAAAGAAGAAAAAAGAAAGCCACAAAAGTCAAATGATTTAACAAAAAATATCTGATTCATGAAAATATTCAACAATCCGACACCTTCATCAGATTAAAATACAGAACATGTCCTGCCAGGGTTAGGTGAGCTGTCCAGTGTATCTAGTGCCAGAACAAAGTTGATCTGACGTATCACAGTGGCTCACAGTCTGCAGGTATTGGCACCAGACTTGAGACTCCTCAGGGAGGTTAGAATTCACTTGCTGCAAACTCAGTTCTGCATGCTGCCCATCACTTTCTGACAGCGTCTTGAATCAGAAGGAACATCTGCGGACCCTTCACAAGCACGACTGTTTCCAGTGTTATGTGCCAAGCACAGTAGTGAGTGTTTGAATAGAAGATAGCTGTGTTTTGTCTAATTTCCCTCCTCTGAATGAAGAGATAAATGACAGAACTGCTAATAGCCAGTGTGATTTCCTGTTATTTTCCATCTGACTTTTGGCTGGGTTGTCAGGATGACTCAATATTTAAAGAAACCCTTCATTTTGGACAGTAAACTCGTTTTTCCTTCAAACCCTGACGCAGGATTCATTAAAAAGACAAGATGCTAGAGCTGTCATAGCTCCCAGCATTTACTGTTTAGGAAATACAGCATGGCATAAATATGTAAGTGTTCTGGAGACCCTAGATCTTATTTGTACAGGTGCTAAATCAGTTATAAACCAGCCTGTTCATCGACACGGATTGGAAATTTTTGTGGGTTTTGTGAGGACTGAAGATGTGAGGATGAATTTTAATGAAGTACTTCAGTTAAAAGCCAAGTTTTATTTATTTTAATCAAACTGAATTTAATCAAAGTTAAATTATGCAGCTCAGGTGCATCTTTTTAGTCAAACCTGGAGTTTAATCTTGCTGATAATGTTCTTCACATTTTTGAGAGTCTGCTGAGATTTCCTTTATTTTTTCCAGAGTTTTAACTTATCCTAATTTGAGTACCTATGGTAGATTCCAAAAGTGTTGGCCACGCCCCCTGGTGAGTTCTGATGGTACTGCAGGTGAGCCTGAGAGGTCATTTACAACCTGTTTAAATTCAACTAACTGAAATGCCAAATTCTTAAAAGATTCGTTTTTTGTTTTTTTAAACAGAAGGCTAAATGTATAGGACAGGTATCACTTTTATCGGCTGAATCAAATAATAACCCTCTGGGTTTAATTCTACAGGTTTGCTTCCAGACTAAAAGAAAAAACCCAACAAAAAACTGATTTTTGGTTCAGGTTTTGAAATTTGGTTTTAAATTGCCATGAAACATTTACATTTTAAAAAGTACTTACTTTTATTCTTGATTATTTGATCAATTTTTGAGCCTGGACTCTAGGTCATGATTAATTGAAAGGAACTTAATTTCAAAGCTGTGAATGAAGAATCAAGTTCAGCAAGTAAATTACGATAAGATCAAAATGAATCATTAAAACAATGAAAACCCTTCTGCCGTCTGAAATGTGGGAATGGCTGATCTATGGACAGTGGCTTTTGTACATACCTGGACATTTGGACTGTATACTGGTCTGATTTTATGTTGTTCTGTCTTTACTACACCAAGCTGGCTACAGAGCTAACAGCATGGAGGAAGCAAAGAGCACAACAACAGCAATTTAGAGGTATTTCACTCTAGTACGTCTGAAACAGTTTTACTGAACTGTAAACTGTGGTTAAGTGGACTGAAAAAATCTCTCTCACTCTCTCATTGTGTTCAATGTAACACAGCGGGAAGCTTTTCTTGCTCTTATGGTGACATAAAGTTTTGTCATCAGTTTGATTAACATAATTTAACTTTACTTCTCTTGTCTCTTGTAACTCGCACATCTGCAAATGTAACCAGTGGTGACATGTTTTATTGATCATGTCATTTAGTAGTGGGTGGATTTAATTTAAGTTACATTTTATTAAAAGAAAAAAAAAAGGAAATGTGTTTAATTTGAGCCTCATGTTGTCTTAACCACAAACGAATGATTCCCAGTCTCTTCCTCACTGTAAGGATTAGAGCTCATTCATTTGACACGGGCATCAGATCAGTACTCAGGACTCGCAGATACCCAAAGCCAAGGTACTGGTGTCTTATTTTCTTCTATCTTGTTTTCAGCGGAGAAAGTGGTTATCACTGCAAACATCATTTCTGGTACTGGTTGCCAGAACTTGATTGCTAACTATTTCCTCAAATTCAAAGGTATAAGATATAGAACACCATACTCTTGAAGGGATTGCTGCTTCAACTAATAACCTGTGCTCTGTTAACAATCTTGGAACTTGCGCTTTTAAATTAAACCGATTGCTCAAAGTGTCAATAATAAAAAGGACAAAACCTTCATTTGGGTTGTTGATTAGCAGGCCTCATTTGCTGTCTGGTTAGCAGTAAAATGCAGTTTTCAGGGCACTCCAGATAACATCAGTGATGTTAACATTTTATGCAGCTGGTGACTGTCTCAGTGACTGTTCCTTAGTCGAGCTCCAAAGCCGGCTATATTTAGGCCTAAGCCCCTAAGGGTGATGTATTATCAGTTGGATAGCTCACAGTACATCCATTCAGTTGACATTAGAATGCATCTCCACACTCACGTATGATCAGATCTCATGTTTTAAATAAACAAACACAAAAACCTTAACCTGCTGATTACACATGGCGGCTACTCTCTGCATTTGGGTGGTTTATTTTTACCTGTGCAGTCGACCAACAACCTCATGCAAAACTGAAGGCACAACTAACTGTGCCCAACCAGGTCTCTGCCAAATGATGCGTTGTTCACCGGAGAGACACCGCGGAAAAGGTGGGCCTTCACTTTAGCCCAGAAAATAAATGCATACACATAAATTCTGATCATATTAGGTCCACCTGGGTCAACATTTACCTTGGCTAGGTGTGTCCTGTGCCGACGGTCAAATGTCACGTCCCCCCTTAAGGTAGGTGAGGATACCTCGGAGCGGGAGCTGCTAGGGTTTTGAGCAACCTGCTGGCGAGGAGGGGAGAATGTGCTGTAAAGAGCCAGGGATCCATGAGACGGTGAAGTGGGGATGGAGTGCGCCACTGTATGTTCGGAGATGTTGCCCATGGTCTTTGTGCTGGGCAGCGTGCCATAATGACCCACAGCTGGAAGCACAACAAAAGCAGAAGCTTAACAATTCTAACCTTTATCTGTAATGGTTATAAAACAGGAGCTGCGTCATGGACTGGTACCTGGATGGAGGGGTTACTATATAAAACTGGATTATTTTCCAAATAATAAGCTTTGCCATTTGAAAAAGCTGATTTTCCTGTTTGATTTACTCCTTGCTTCAGCGAGTCTAAAAGCAAACCTAATACTTTACAGGCTGAAATTATTTGAAACCCAAAAATATAAATAATGATGGTGGCAATCCTCCTACAAAATGAAAATATATTAAAAAATATTAGTTTGTAAAAGGAGCTGGAGCTCCAGCCAAACCTCCTGCCTTCAGAGAGACATCTGCTTCTGATAAAGGACAATCAGAGACAGAGAGAGATGCAATTATATTGTAAACATGCTTTTACAAAACTTGAATGTTACTCTCATTTTAACTGGTTATTAATTATCACATCACAAGTTAAAAACACAATGACTCTGTAATGCTACACTGCAACAACTAGAGCTCATTAAACCTGAATTTTCTAGGGCCTAATTTAAGCCTTGATCGAAATGTTCGGCTGAAATCATGTAGTTAGAAATACAGCCCAGAAAATGTACATATTACAAAACAAATCAATGTCCATTTTAATAAACTGCTTTGTGTTCAAGGTCTGTGCTCAAACGAACCAGTGCAGAAATATTACAATACAATACTGGGCCGAATATAGTACCAAATGGGTTTGGGCAGAAAATCAGCTGCTCTCTTTTGATCCCTGTAAATAATCACATCCTCCTCACATTTTGCCCAGTCCTACAAATCAATACAGGTTTTCAGTGTCAGATTACTGTGGATTTGTTTATGGTGTATAAGAATATTATCTTCTGGACTTATGGCTGTAATACTGAGCAAAAATACATCAGCCACCTTAGGTTCTCAGGAGCTCTCTGAATGGATATTATGAAATAAATTAATAATTAACCCTGTAAGTCTGGGGCTTTTAGTTAGATGCTCACTTTGCCTTGTCAGCAACCTGACCTACTTTCTTGTCTTAATGACTTCACACCGAGATGATGCGGTGTAATGCAAAGCAAATTCATAAAAGATAAACCTTTAGAAAAATCCTTAAAAGAAATCTATAAGAAAATTCCATGAGAACAAATATGAAAGTTGCATGATACATATACTGCCCTTCCCTGTAATAGCCATTTGCATAAAGTCAGTCATTTTGTTATGCTGGTGCGTGGGTGTTGGTCTAGTGTGGTGAGAGGGGAAAAAACATTTATTTTGGGTGAAAGTCACCAAAGCTTTTATTAGAGTTGCCTGGTGATTCTCCACATGGACTTTCAATGTCCATGGGACCACTGATATTACTGTTAGGGCTTTCAGCACATTCATTTAGATAAGGGTTGGAGCTTGTTAGCTCAAAAATCATTGCTACCAAGACAGCCAACTGAGTATTGAGGCAAATTAAACTTGCATTGTGATTTGCTGAATTATATATGGGGAAGGCAAAATAAGAAACAAATCTTTTTTTCAGCACTATAACCAAGTCATGATGCATTTCATTAATTATGTGTTGTGAAAACACTGACATTATATAAAACATGCTCATGATGCATCGTGCTCTAAAGGGAGGAAGACTCACGTGCTGCTCCTGGGTTTAAAGTGCTGAATGTGTACACGTTACATTAAGTCTTAATGGGCTGAAAAAAGAAAATACAATCTGATAATTTTCCTGGAATCAGTTGTACAGGCATTTCCTCTATACTGGTGGTCTATGGGGACAGCTTTTGCATCTTGGGTTTTTAACTGTGTTGGCCACTTGGAAACTTTAAGGCTATATCACAGCCCCATATTCAGGTTCTCTCGGGTAGTCAGAGTGCCTACGGGTTACACTGTCACAGAACAGCAAGTCACATGTGAACAGCAAGGAAAGAATTATTAATAAACAGCATAGAAACAGTTTACGAATCTATACAAGAAAACACAATGTTACCACAACATTCCTATGACTTTAGAACAGGAAACAACAATATTTCTTTCTGGTATCGCTACCTGTTGGCTGAGCCAGACTTTGCCTGGAAAAGGCCTGCCTCTGCTGCCACTCATACAGCTGCCACATGGTGTCATCCCTCATTGACCTCCTCTTCTCTGCTGTCGTGACAGTGGAGGTGGAAGCTGGACGGAGGGCCCGGTCGTACACCGAGCCTGCTACGCTGCAGATGCTGTCGGGCCTCATCATGCTGTTGCGGGGCAGAGTGCGATAGCCCTCAGGGTAGCGGGGTACAATCTGGGTGCGGTGGCTGGGCATGTTTCTTGGTAATGTCTGGTACGATGTAACACTGGAGGAAAAACAAACAAAAACAGACAATATGTTGAGAAATGCATATTTGATAAACACTACCAAGAAGGCTCTTTCAGTTTTAGCCTTTCAGTAGGTCAGGAAACTGGGCTTAATTCTGTTCCATCTTTGGGGAGGGACAAAAATAGAAATTTTCTTGACAAAAATTAGCGGGAAGCTCTGATATCTGAGCCTGTGTCAGCTACCTCTGCAGTGGTTCAGTGAAGCTGCACTACAGGCAGAATTTCTCGCTAAAAACATAACTTCAGAAGATACCAACTAATTAACCGACTCATACTACTAAGTAGTGGAGTCACACTAAAGAGATGGACCCCTAGGGTGAATATGAACAGAAGGGACCATTCCAGCAACTAAGTCCTTCCATGTACATATTGCATGTGGTAAAGTATTAAGATAGACTGAAACGACATTATTTAACCATTCTGTTTGATTTGAGAGTTGCTCTCAGCTCAGGCTGTAGTGCGTGAAGTCAACGAAATCCACTGGGACTGAAGGAGGAATAAAGGAAAACTCTCTAAAACCTCAATTAATCTTCTGTGTAAGGGTGGGGTGTAAAAAAAATTCCCAGTTCGGTAGGATCCTTGTTTTAAAGTCACACTCCAGTAAGTTTTTCTTGCAGCACAGACAGTCAATAAATGCACAGCTCAAACGTATTAAAGTGCCAACAAGGCAATAATTCTAACTATGAACGTTAAGGCACCCAGATGCTGCATACGCTTAGCTGTTAACTCTCAAATGTAAGATAAATTAAATCATAAAAGGTCAACAGAGACAAGTGAAACATGCGAAGGAGGATTAGGGCCATTAAAAAAAATAAATAAAAAAATAGAAGGACTCTTTTTTTTTAAAAATTGCATTTTGAGAATAAAGTCGAAATTTTAAGCCTAAAGTCGAAATAGTATTTTGAGAAAAAACGTGGAAATGTGGAGACTAAAGCTGTCCTTTCTCTTCACGTTAGGTTTATGTGATCACCAGCTGCCAAAGTATCCTTGCATCAGTTATTTTATTTTGCACAAATGTGGCCAACTCATCCAAGCGTGTGTGGTTCTTTCTTCTGAACAGACGTAATTTTCTGCACACTCTCTTCAAAGTCCTTATTCTTATAACCACACTGTGTTTATGTGCTAAAAGAGAAATTATTTCCCTATTACTAAAACCGACTCTGAAGAATGATTTCACTGACTCAGCTACACCACGCGTGTTGTAGAGGCTCCAGCAGTTGTGCACTAACCACTAGACATGACAGCTTTATTTTCCACTTCTCAGAACACTAATTCGACTTTTTTCTCGAAATTTCGACTTTATTCTCGAAATGTAAAAAAATTATTTATTTTTTTTAACTTTAAAGAAAGTGATCAGTGTGTAAATGAATAAATGAGTCATTCTGTAAACCCGTTAGTGACACATTAATCTTGCACAACATTCTCACTCTGTTGCCTCACAGCAGGAGCTGAGGTCAACTTAAAAACATGGTCTTGGCATTTTATGCTAAAATGACATTTACTTTCTGTACACCAATCAAGATAATGAAAACAGACACTGACATCAAACATCTGTGCTTGATTTGGACATTTGCTTGACATTTAGGCCTCAACCATGTGTTGCACCCACTCATCGAGTTTACTGTGGTTGCATTTACCTAATACAGTGATGAATATTGCATAAGAGGCGTCCATAGATTCTATAAAAATACCCACACATGGTATTTTGCAGCAGCTGGCTAATCAGTGTCTTTAATCAGGATTTACTGAATAAAAACCAGCTTAAATATCTGGATGTGAGCCTTAGCACGTACGGTTTGCTCGACTGAGTTTAATTATCGTGCAACTTTTATGAGCAGAACTCAGCTTCATTTTCACTTTCACTTTCACTGAGGAACATGGAGTAATGAGAAGCTCGTTATCATACAGCCATCAGGAGCTAATCAAAAAAAGGAAGCCTCCATTTTCTTGAGCTGTGATTTTGACCTTCTGAGGTCATTGCCACTTTAATTGCCTGTCACCATTTGTCACCAAGATAGGCAGAGTCTCTGTTCATCTTAAACTTTTGCACTGGGCAGCAAGAGAAAGGTGACTTCCTGATCTCAGGAAAAGACCAAGTCTTCAGTCTGCTGCCGTCAGGGAGGCGTCTCCAGGCCAGGACCTGAAGGCTCAGGGACAGCTTTCTCCACCAGGCTGTCAGGAAGCTGAACTCTCTCCCTCCTCTACCCCCTCCACCCCTTCTGCCCACTGCAGGGACAAACTCTGGCCCCTGACCCCCCTCCCACTCACACCAGGCTCAGGGCAGCCACTTTATGCAGCACTGGACTGCTGGACTCTTCTTGCACTACACTGCCACTTTAACCTGTTATGTGCCTTAGTATTTTTGCTTGATATACATTTTTAGATATTTTATTTTCATATTTTTATACTGAATGTTTACTGTAGCACAGTGGGCTCTAGAGCAATGTAATTTCAATTCTCTGTATGTGTACACATATTGCAGAATTGGCAAGAAAGCTACTTTTAACTTAAAAGAAATTGTTTAATAACTACATTAGTCCAAAATACAGAATGCATTTTATTAGAATAAGAGCTCTAAGACTGTAGTCACCAAACATAAAAATAAGTGTGAATCAATCATGCAGTGTCCGGTAAGTGTCGACTGTGAGCATCTTTCTCAAGCTGTTCTTTCACTCTTCCCTCGACTACTTTGGTCACTTTTTATGTGTACAAACGTGCAGCACAACAAATGCCTTTAAATTGCATGGTTCATTGCATCTAACCTCCTTTAAGGATCGGCTTTTCACCCTGCCTGTAAGTGTAGCTGACATTTTAAAAGTAATGTGAACATACTTCACACAAACTAGCTTGTACGCCTTTAATCCTGCATACAAAACTTTGATTACTTCCTCCAGCTGGTGGCATCAAACAAGCACTAGACCAGGGCTGAGTGATTTGCTGAACAAATCAAAGATCTGGACGCTCTAGAGCCAGACTGCAGCAATATAACTGAAAGTACAGATTTAGTTTGAAATTTCTTTTTATGTTGGTGTATTCATGCCCTTGTGTGGAGCTTCACCACATCAAACTTAAGAGCGAGCAGATGGATACTAATTTTATACAAGCACTCATCGTGTCCCAAGAGTGCGTCTCCTATATTTCATTTTCTTACAACAATGCTTCCTAATTATAATTTGAAAGGATGGAAATGTGACTCATATACATGTGCCTTCACAAGTCACATGATCTCAACTCAGCTGAACTCTTATGGGACATTTTGGATCAACATGGCAGACAGCTCCCTCGACCATCATCATCATCATTATCAGAAAAATCAGAAAGTATGTGTGGAAGTATAGTGTTTATCCCTTCTGTAGAGTTCAGAGACGTGGAGAATCAGGGGCAAGGAGCACTGATGCAAATTTTATCCTGCTGTGGAAATGGACATTGTAACAAATTTACAATGTAATGGGTGTCATCCATCCAGCTTTTTAAATAATCTTTAAACTCTCATATAAATAAATGAGATTTTTAAAACTGATTAAGCAAGCCATCTTTTCTACTTTAAATCTAATAAAATCGAGTTCCTGAGTAACAGAACATAAAACATCTTGTGCCCAGCCAAACGAGCACTTTAACCGACTGCTGTCAGTCACAGGAAGAGTGACGAGCAACGTGTTCTGCTATGTGACACAGTTACATAACAGTCTGTCTCGCGCTCCCTTTCTTTTACCTCTGACTTGTACACACCTCTATTTTGTTTCCCTCTTCTGCTCAAGTCCTATTTCATTAGTCTTCTTTTGTTTTGTCCACACAAATGATACCTTAAAGCTAACATATAAAATCTGGTCCAAACAGAATCCGGCATATTCATTAGCCATTGTGACAAATGCAGTGAATTCATCTTGGTCCTTTTTTCCACCATAACCTTGGTTTAATACCTTCTTCTCAGCCTTTTAGTTTTCTCTTCCTATGACACTGCTCTCTGAACTATAAAAATATGGCATATGGCATAAAAAAAACAATAAAAACAACTGAAATTTAATGCAATAAAAAGATCAACACCGTGCTGGGTCAAAGACAAAAAGAATAAAAAGGGGTTTTAAGATGATTTTCAAAAATGGACAGTGAAGTTATTCCACAAGTTAGGAGCAGCAATAGAGATGGCCCTGTCCCCTCCGAGCTTCCCCCTGGATCTTGGTACTTCCAGGAGCAACTGATCAGCTGACCTGAGAGACCAAGAAGGTGTGTAAAGGTGAAGAAGCTCAGAGAGGTACGACAGGGCATGACCGTTTAAAGATTTAAAAACAAACATAAGGATTTTAAAATGGACTCTAAAATATAAGGGTAACCAGTGGAGTGAAGCCAGAATAGGGGTTATGTGTTCCCTCTTACATGCACCAGTTAAAAGCCGTGCAGCAGCATTTTGAATGAGTTGCAGATGAGTGAGTAACGACTGGCTGACTCTGACATTAAGTGTGTTAAAATAATCCAAACAGGACAGGATAAAAGCATGGATGACCATTTCAAACTGCTGCCTGGAAAGCATAGGTATGGTAGTGGTACATAAATCTGGGAGTCATCTACCTAACAGTGGAAGGAGATGTCATGCAGTAAATACAGTGAAAAAAGCAGGGGCCCTGAAATTGAGCCCTGCGGGACCCCACATGACAGAGGAGCAGGAGAGGACTCAAAACAGGGAATGCTTACGTAGAAGGCGTTATCTGCCAAATGAGACCTAAACCAATCAAGAGCAGTCCCACATATGCCCACTAGATGCTGTAAACAAGAAATTAAAATGCTGTGTCAAAGGCAACGGTTAAGTCAAGCAAAACTAAAATCACACAGCTACCAGAATCACAATACTTTACCCAGCATTTCTGACATAGCCACCGTTTCATCTTTTCTGACAAAAACTCATTAGAACATTAGCACACGCCAAACATTAAGAACTTTGATCTTCACCACCTAGTATAAATGATGCGAGTACAGCATAACCATGTATTCCTTTATTACAAGAGAAAGTCTTGTTTGACTTCTGTTTTTATCCAGTTTCTTTGCAGCCAAGCATTATTTCTATTTCTTTAAAGGCTGCTGCTGGTGTTTTTCAGAGTTGCTGTCCAGGTGTTTAGGCCACTGCTTACTGTTCAATTCACTAAAACACTTGTCTATTCTCATCTAACTTTCCACAGGCATTTTGTTTTCTTCATTTGAAGTCTGTGCATACTGGACATTATATTGACCTGCTACATCATTTTGTCACAGTACCTGGAATTACATAAACGTCTGTGTCATAAAAAATAATTCAATACAATCTTCCCCACTGTTATTTACACTAGCAATTGAACCCTTAGCCATGGCAGTGCAAACACATACACTGATATCAGGCATTACAATAGGAGGAGTTGATCACCGCATTGCCTTATTTGCAGACGATAATATTTTTTCTGACAAATTTAAGAAATAGTGTTCCCAATTTGATAAAAACAACATTTTGGAAGGTTTTCAGGGTATAAAATTAATAATTCCAAATCAGTACTAATGTTCCTTAACAAAAGGGAAAGAGAGAATCCTGTTATAAACATTCCATTTGCAACAGCTACAGAAGGCTTCAGGTATTTAGGTGTTAAAATTACTCCTGAATTAAGTAACATAATCCCAGCAAATTACAACCCCCTACTGGAGAGAGTAACTGAGACACTGAATCGCTGGTCTTCCTTGCCTATATCCATGGTTGGCCGAATAAATT
>VUQH01069001.1:0-21274 GCA_015106775.1 Etroplus canarensis
AAAATTTAACACACAACATTCCATAATGACAATGTAAAAAGTTCTTTTGAAATGTTTGCATGTATCTAAGTATTCACAGCCTTTGTCATGAAGCGGAAAATCTCAACATCTTCAACTCTGCCACCTCCAGCTCTGCTTCCTGTCTTTTTGTCAGTGCCACCGTCTCCAAACCATACATCATAGCAGGTTTCACTACTGTCTTGTAAACCTTCCCTTTCACTCTTGCTGCTATCCTTCTGTCACAAAGCACCCCTGACACTTGTCTCCACCCATTCCTTCCCGCCTGAACTCTCTTCTTCACCTCTCTTATGCTCTGTCCATTGCTTTGGATGGTTGATCCCAAGTATTTAAAATATGTCATAGCTGTCATTCGTTCAATCATGTACTGATGCCTGCAGCTGCTCACAGCATCTGCAAGTTATTTTTATTGTTTGATTAATACTTTTTAGTCTTTTAACTTGTTTAGTTTTTAAAATGCCTCTTATGTTAAACTACTTACGTGAAGTTATTTATTTATTTTAATGCTGCACTTTAGTGGTCCAGCAGTGTAGTAGTTTATACATTTGCCTCACAAGTGAAGGGTCCCTGGTTTGATTGCGGGAGGGTAACCAAGCTCCTGTCACCGTGGAGGGCTGCATCAGGAAGGGCATCCGGTGCAAAACCTCTGCCAAATTACCAATGCGGATTAATCCGCTGTGGCTACCCCCTGTGGGAAAATGCAAGGGAGCAGTAGAAAGTACATTTTAATGCTACACTTTAGTCTTTTAACTTGCTGGTTTTAAATGTGAAACATTATTTTGCTTTCATGTACTTTCATAAAAATGAAAATAAAAATTCTAATTCTAAAATGCAGGTATGGACATTTAAAGTTTTCTAAATCTCATATTGTTCAATCATAAATAATAAAATCCTATAGCTGCTTAGTTACAGAAACTGTAAATGTGGAGGTTTTGTGCTTTTGTAGAGAAGCTCTGATCTGCAACACACATGCAAAAAGACATAGTGTGGAATCTGTAGCAGTTTTTTTTAGCAGGCTGGCCATCATCCATTCTGTAAATAGAGGACTTATTAAATGTGAATGTTTATTTCTTTAAATTAAAAGAAACGTTGCTTATTAGCAAGCCCACACAGAATCTTATTAGCAACAGCTGGAATGATCCAAAAATATATTTTATATTATTCAAAAAAGTGTCCCCATAGTGTAGTGGTTTACACATTTGACTTATAAATGGAAGGTCCCTGGTCCAACTACAGGTGGGGATACAAGTTCCTCTCGCCATAGAGTGTTGCATTAGTAAGGGCATTCAGCATAAACACCTCTGCCAAATTACTGTTGTGAATCAAGCCACTGTGATGACACCTTGTGGAAAATACAAGGGAGCAGCTGAAGGTATACATTCTGAGAAGCACCAGTCTATATTATGAGTACATTTACTTTATGTACTTTAATATTTTGATTATACAACTTGTGCACTATTAAGTTACTTAAGTAGGATTATAACATTTACTAGTTAGTTAAATATTTACTAGTTAGTAAAAAGTCTCTTTTTTTACTTTGCACAACAGTTATGGATGGATGAAACAACAGGTTCCATCCATCCATAATACATTCAGAACATGGCTGTTAACATTAACTCTTCAGTGCATGTAACTCCAGATTTATGCAAACACACACCTGTATCTGCTACAGTTAGATGCATGCATTTAGTGCTGTAATGCAAGTGATCTCCATATCTCTGTATTAGGTGTAATTTTTTAATATATTCAAAGTTATGCTATGATGATTTAGAGATTTAGATTTATGGTGTGATGTAAGTAGTTTATGACTGTAGGTGTTTTATTACAACAATGGCTCTATTGTTGTAATAACAGCACTGTAAATAAGCCCTGAGGGGGAAAAAGATGCCTCTTATTTGACTTTAATCTGCACCACACTTCATTCCCTTGTATTTTACAGAAGCCACAGCTGATCTCTGGAGGTAAGAAGTTCTACCAGTTTCTGAGGGAGCAATGTCCAGTAGTGTCAGAGACCTACTACCCCACCTTTTGGTGTTGGGAGAGCCGCATCCAAACTCTACTGAGACCTTTTGTCACAGCCAAACCAGGGGTCATCTACAGAAAGTAAGTCCCAGCTGAGCTGACATATCAGACGTCCATCACTGAAGGGATTTTTTTTTCCCACAAAGCTTAGATTTTATTTCTCCTTTCAATTAATTCTGCTTCACCAGGGATTCCAGAGTTACTAAATGTCAGGAGAAACATTCAGAATATTTCCGTGCCATGCTCGGCTTTATCAAACTTGCTCACTGAGGAACTGCTGTTGGCTGTTCTTTCCAGTGCCACGACTGGAAACAAATCCTAGTCTTGTTCATTGCGAAACTCAAAAGCTCAGAGGAGAAAGAGATCTTTTGTGCCACGATGCTGCTTCAGACTGCTAGGCCTGCTTCTTACTAATGTTCACTCTGTTGAAGATTAATTGGCACTGCATTCCCTGCACCACATTATCTAAAGAAGGTTATGTTTATGCATTTGTAAATGTGAACTGTACAACTGATGTGATGTGTGCCTGTTTGTGTTTCGGCCACATATATATGCAAATGGATTGAAAGACACAAAAAACCCCAAACAAATCTTGAATGTTCATTCTCCCGGCTTTGTTCATCCTTAACATAAAACCACAACTGAAATATTAATTTAAAAATTGGGAAAATGGGATGCAGTATCATTAATGGCTGAAAAAAAATCTGCTCTGGATCCATTTATTGGTATTTGGTTGTGTTTCAGCTAAGTTTTACATCTCAGTAAAAATGAGCCATTTGATCAGGATTGGTGATGGAGCTTTTGGCTCATCTGGCCGAAGGATCAATGACCTAAAGCCATGGTGAGGCATCCATCCTTCTATGTGTCCATTCATCCGCAATTCAGAAAACTTGCTACTCCTTGTAGAATTTTCATATTTTAGTGCAACTCAAGCACAACGATCACCTAATGGGTCTTCACCCAAACTGCACTCAAGGTCATAGTTGTTGTTTTACTGGTGCTTGCTCATTTTCACAATACTCACTACTTCTAAGAGTATTGTTTGCTGGATTGTAATGTTCAAAAAATTAATGTTTGTGTGTTTTAGAGTACCGTCATTAGGGTTATTTATGGCATAGTAATGTCTTAAGCTAGGTTAGGGCTGGTGACGAATTAGGGCTGGGGTATATTCGTAGCAGTGGGTCCTGGTGGGCAGTGATGGAGCAATAACCTGGTTTGCCAACACAAACAGCGTAACTTCCCATTTTTACAAGTGGAAAACTTTAAGGTCAATTTGCAACATTCCACTGTCACTATTCCTATACTCGCTATTCTTATTGTGTTGGCATATTTTCAATGGTTATCTTCTTTTAGATGCTAGACCTACTGCTAATAGTACTGTGATAGCTTTAAATATGGCTTTGCCATGCATGTTGCATACCACTTGTGCCCTATTAGATGGTGATGATTATGATCTTATTGGTCTTGATCACGGGGGGAGTGGTCCTATTGGCTGGCTCCTACATTAGGAAATTGTAGTTGGGGCTTTCCTGTCTCTTTTATGTTGCCTTTGCTTTTCATGGTCACCTTTGTCAAGAGAAAAATATTCCCATAATGCCCCTGGATGTATACATCCTAGTGCAGATCTGTGCTACAGTGTCAAACTGGTAAGACTGATGGTTGCAGTCACTCGAGTTAATATCACGTATCCTCTGGGGACAATAGGACACTCCCCCCTATAATGAAGTTATCCAAGGTTGACCCAAGGACGGACCCTGTGAAAGATGTCCTATTTAGTGTAGGCTGTCTGGGTGAAATTCCACTCACCTTGTTGTTAGAGCTGAGGATTAACACTATGGACTATGCTGGTCATTCAGAATTGGCCTTTCTCGACTTTAAAGTCTCACCTCAGGTGCATATTTCATGGCTGTTCTGTAATTTCATGCTGATCTCTTTAACACTAGACAGCCAAGTTGGCTCAGTGACTGCTGTGTGTGTTTGCGAGCAGAGTAGGTTTAAAATCACTAGCACTGAGGCTGAATTACATCATCTGCCAGGCATGGGTTGTACTGTATAGCCCAGAAATTGATTAGCCATAAGAACCCATTGGTGCAATGCCCTCCTCCTTATCTGAACTTTATGTGTGTTGCAAAGTCCACTGAAAAGATGCTCACAAGAGAAATGAGGCAGCTGTTAGTTTGTGTTCTACCCACATATACAATTCACCTTGGGTTGTGTGCGTGAACTAATGAAGGAGTCACATTACTGGGAACTTAAAAAGTATTAATTGTGAAGAGAAGAAAACTGGACATTCAAGCATTTTAATAGCTGTTTCATGTCTAGAAACATATTAATTCAAATCTACCATTAACTTCCATTATTTTCATACCCGTATTGTCCTGTGTTTGTGCTTGATTGTATACATGTGTATGAGTGAGATGAAGAAATGGATTTATACAGATACTCATAGATCATTTTCAGAGAGACCCATCTTGCTGAGCTGCATGTCCCTCTTCTCTCCACAGTGAGCTCATTAAGGCAGCAGATGGAGGACAGATCTCTTTGGATTGGTTTGACAACGATGACAGTCTTTCCCATCCCGACCCTGCCACCAGGCCCACAGTCCTCCTCCTCCCTGGTCTGACTGGCACTAGCCGAGAGTCCTACATCTTGCACATGGTCCAACAGAGCCAGGATCTGGGCTATAGGTGGGTGGTCTTGGCCAGATAACCCTGGCTGAGGTCCAATGCTGAGTGCATTTTCAGGGCACTGAATCACAGAACTGACATTCTCTGTGCCTTATGTTCTAATTTGCTGTTCATTCAGAGTACAGATTTCAAAACCCCTCCACAGCAATGCAAATATTGATTATAAAGTTAAACCTACATCGACTTATGGTGTGCTTTTGCAGATTTTTATAACTTTATGTAATGGGTACATGACTGACAGAGGCTTGGGGTTATTTGAGGTGAAGTGCACAAATAAAGTGGACAGCTAAGCTCCATGTCAAGAGCTGCTTTGTAAATAACCAAACGGAGCACAAGCCTGAAGAGTTGCAGAGGGAGGCACTTTTTACCCAGTTTCCTCATCTCCAAAAGGTCCTTTCTGTGTTCTTTGCACTCATTCTTTCACCCAGATTTGAGAATGCTTGGGAAGAGAGCCGGCAACTCAGCATCTTCCACCCCTCACCCCTGTCTGTGTAGCTTAATTAATTACAGCTTATCCCGGTACAAGCTTTGCAGCTTAGCCCGGACGAGCTTCCGAGTATATGCTGCAGCATGTGTTTAAGCACTCCACCACCACCACCACCACCTCCTTCCCCCTCCTCTCGCCCAACAACCTGCGCAGCTCTGCCCTGCTGCTGCTGAATTATGCCGATTAAAAACAGCAGGTCTGACTCCAGCAGATAATAGATGAGTGGCAAGATGCTGATGCCTTTGCAGTACAAACAGAATGCTCTTCACACAGCTGTGCCTCCCTGCACACCTATACTTAATTAATTTTTCTTATGTAACAAACATTTGTTTAAAGGACTTTGGGCCATCACATTCATTTGAACAAGAAAATATAGCTTTGGGATGTTTCATACCATACTTTTGATTAACCAGCAAACCCTTCAGTTTCACTAAGAATATCATCAGCGATTCATCTATCAATCATTTTCACAAATAAACTAAAAAAAAGTACAAGTAAGACATTTACCATCAGTTTAACCAGTTTGATCCCATTCGTGAACTTAATATTAGCAAAGTTGCTGCTTTGAGTAAAACTACTGATTGGTGGTTAGTTCATTTACTAATCAGTTCAGCTGTACTTCAGTTTGTTTCTAATAAGATCAGTTTATTTGGGTTGCAGCTTGCAATTATTTTTATGATAAAGATCTAAAAATTATTCCATGAATTTTCAAGAAACTGTGCTAATTGCAGGCTCTTTGACCTCATGTAACAGATCAAAGTTTAACATTTAAATCAGCTTATTATACAGTTTGGTCCAGTCGTTTTCAGACAATGACACTTTTTAAAATTAATTTTGCTTCTGTGCAAGCTGTAGTTTATTTTTAAATCAGACTGTCAAAATTTGACCAAAGGGCAGACTTTTATCTTTAATTCAGGGTGTTTGACAAAAGAATAGCATTAACTGTATAGGAAATACAGCCATTTTTATACACAGTCCCCCATTTTCAGAGGCTCAAAAGTAATGGGACAATTGATTGACAAGCAGTTTCATGGCCAGACGACACCTGTTCATTCATTATTCCATGATTAACTAAGCAGATCTGGAGTTTATTCCAAGTGTTGAACTTGCATTTTGTAGCTCTTCACTGAATCTCTCAATATGAGTTCTAAAGAGATGTCAATGCAAGTGAGGGAGGGCATTGTTAGAATAAAAAAGCAAAACAAAATAAACCTATCAGACAGATGGAAAAAACTATGAGTGGCCAGAACAACAATTTGGAGCATTTTTAAGAAGACAGAATGCATTGGCCAGCTCAGCAACACTAAAAGGTCTGGAAAACCATGAAATACAAGTAAAGTGGACTATCACAAAATTCTTTGGTTATGTAAAATCCCTTCATAACATTTAGCCAAATCAAAAACACTCCTAAGGAGGTAGGCATATCATTGACAAAATCTACAATCAATAGTAACCTTCGTGAATCTAAAGGAAAAATAAATAGCATTCATATTGCATGGGCATGTGTGGCTGCCAGTGGAACCAGGTCAACTAGTGTTTGTTTATGATGTCACTGTTGATATAAGTAGCAGGATGAATTGCAACATGTACAGGGCTATACTTTCTGCTCAGACACAGGCAAAATGCCGCAAAACTAATTGAACAGCATTTTGCAGTGCAAACTGACAATACGTGATCTCAGCCAATAGAGCAGCTTTTCAGTTAATGAAGCCAAAACGGAATGCTACAAGACCCCAAAAACAAGCATTAAGTAAAGTCGGCTGCAGTAAAGCTCTGGCAAAGCATCTCAAGGGAGGAAACACAACATTTGGTGATGTCCATGGGATCTAAACTTCAGGCAGTCATTGACAGCAAAGGATTTTCATCTGTAGTAAAAAACAATCACAGTATTTAAAAACATATTAATTTGTTCCATTATTTTTGTCAAACCCCTTGAATTAAAGCTGAAAATCTGCACTTTGATCACATTTTGATTGTTTGACTTAAAATTCACTGTCATGGAATACACCTCACGTGCTGAAACCAGCACGTGAGGTGATTGAAGGACTGATTTAGGAGAGCAAAATGATAAAATCTTTGTGTGTTTTGTGTCTTTCAGATGTGTAGTTTTCAACAACAGAGGAGTTTCTGGTGAAACACTACTGGTAAGAATATGAGATGTCATAGCTTTCAACCTCATTTGTTTTGTCATGAACCTTGTCCATATTCGGAAAGACAGACATGCAGATTAAAAATGACTGTTAAGGACAGCTGGCTTCCCTGTAGAGTTGCTCTTTTCTTCTGTTGCACACGTGTCTTACAGCCCACAGGGAGCCTAAATGGATGCCATACAGACAATGCTGCTGCACAGCGGGGATTAAGTTACAGGCAGATACTGTATTTTAATACTGAGCCACAGAAATACAACCTCACCAAACACGTGCTGTTCTGACACCTGGCTTAATCTCTCCTCTTACACCGGGGTATATTGAGCTGCTAACAATGGGTTCAAACTCTGATATTCTCTGATGTTTCCATTCTCTGTTTGGTCATCTCTACTTTAGAACAGAGAAACTTTCTTCATAGGTGACTGTATAACCCTGATCTAATAATACTATCACCACTGTATGGAGATTTTTCTGAAAGCACAAAGTGGTGTTTCATTACAGGTATTGATTACCCATAATCAAGCTAATTGGTGATGGGTCTGTGTTTCTGCTCCTTTTGAGGTACTCTTTTGTCAAAGCTTCAAATTTGACAGTAGAGCAAAGTGTCCAGTGTCATTCTGTTTGATTGTGGGTCACATCTAGAACTTAGCTGGCTCAGTTGTTATTACATATGTGCTGAAAAGAATTGGAATATTTTATTAATCGCTTACTGTGTCCAGTAAATGTGAATATTCTTCATTGTTTAAATAGGCCATTTCTTCATGATGAAAGCTGATCCCTGCTACAAAGACCATCCCTAAGTGCTAGAGCCCTATTTCCAGAATTTGAAAAAACCTATTATATTACACTCTCCTGTGGAGTTGCTTTGCGGTGAAAATGTTTAATTCTGCGAAGTCGGCTCCTTTAAGCCATTATTAATTTATTGTTTTTGTTTTTTATTACATTTAATAAATAATAGTAAGTTTCAGTGTCCCATTAAAGTTCTGCTCTTGTCTAAAACTAATAAAGGGAGCATAAGAGGACAAAGAGCAGGAATGTAGTTTGCCTGAGTTTCTTCTTGAATCCTAATGAGGAGCTGGAGGGTCAGCACCATCCTGAGAAACTGGACTTTTTAAATAAGTTCCTTGACATTAGAGCAGGCTTGTTTTAAATATTAATTGAACTGCTCTGACTGATAAAACTGTTTCAAGCTGAACGAAATCTTGCCCCCAAATACACGGAACAGCCTTCTTATCACTGCCAGAAATGACCAAATAAACAACAATAACCTATTATATCAACACAAGTGGAAGAGAAAGAGGTTGTCATTTGTTGAACTGCAAAAAGCTATTATATTTATATACTGTTAGTTGTACAGGTAAAAAAAAAAATTGTGGATGTCTGGGGAGATATTTCACACTTGTACCAGTCCTAAATATAGAAGAAACACAGCATTATAATGACAGTAACCTGTTAATCTGTTCGCAGACTTAAAGCATTTGTGTTGCATTTTAGAAGTTTAAAAGTTAAAATTTAGGTGCTTTTTATTTATTTATTTTAAGCTGGTAGTGATTTTATTGATTAATCAACTGATTGTTTGGTTATATGTCTAGAATAACGTAAAAATGCCACTTAGTATATTTCCTAAAGTAAATCTTCTCTATATTTGGTTTGAAAGAAAATTTTTTACAGGCAAGATATTGGTCCAGCATGCTTCTCTGCTACACACCCCAAACCTGCTGTCTTTAGCTTAGGAGACCAATGCCATTAAGCCAATGCCATCCATTAGGATGAAAGTCTACAGATGCATTGGAGCTGCTTGAGAAAACAGTCAAGAAGATATTCAGTTGACTAAAGCAGAAAAGCTGTAAGCAATGATCATTTTATCGATTAAAAGTGACACATTTATTTAGCACAATAATAATTGAGCTTTCTTAAAGAAATACAATGGGCTGTAGATGACATGATTAGTAAAAGAATGTGTAGTCAATTTTCCTTTTCTCCTATCTTTCTCTTTATAGGCCTCATTGTTGCCTAGAAAGACTGTCTGTTAATAAGTAATATGAAAGTTAGTGTTTGTTACATTAGGTAAGCAGGGGTGTTTCTAGACTTTTTTTTTTTAAAAATGAGGTGCCACAGGGTGGACTAATAACCAAGGGTGAAAATCCTATCAGAAAATTATTATTGTTTACCTTACCTTGTTAAACTGCAGATGTTCACAGGAATGTAGTGGGCAACTTTGTTCACACCATGTGACAAAGGTACAGTGGTACTCCATGAAATCTGGAACGGATTAGATTTGATCCATTTTTACAATCCAGATTTGCCACTAGGTGGTGTTGGCTGTAAAATATTTGTACATTTTTAGCTATATCTCTGTGACTATTTGTCCGATCTGCAAGAAAGGGAAACCAAATTGGGGTTTATACATGATCATGGTGACGCTATGTCGTGTCTGCCACCATTGCTGTCTGCAGGTGCTACTGTTGAAATATATTAAAAAAATAAAAATAAAAAACAAAGGACATTTTTAGCCATAGCTATATGACTATTTGTCTAATCAACCTAAAACAGAAAACAAAGGAGGAAGGACTCAAAATGCAGGCAACAGTTCCAGTAAATCTCTTTAATTGAACAATAGTCAATGGTAACAGTGCAGGGTCAGTTGTGTTCAGGTGTTGTACAGGTTCAATAGTGCTCTGGTACTGTACAGGTTAGGTGCTCTCTCTGAAAAAAATCCACTTTGCATCCACGGGTTCCGGGTCTCGGGGGAGAGGGAAATGCAACAGAGGTCCAACTGAGATCCCAGTAGAGTCCGTACTGGTCCAGTGATGGGCTAGACAGGAGGAGTAGAAGCAGAAGGTCAGGACGATGCAACAAGGAGACACTACAGAGTTTAGTCGCAGTGAGAGGCTTACTGCGTGATGCTAGTAAACGATCTGGCGACAAGTGGCAGCCTCCGGTCTGCTTAAATACACCACACTGGATCAGCACAACAAGGAATAGGTGTGCCAGAGGCAGTTCAGACAGCACATAACTGCTCCAGCAATAAAGCAAAATTAGATCCCAGCACCCATTCACACACAGACACAGAGGAGAGAGAGAGGCATAAGGGAAGATAGAAAGAAAGTCAGCACCAGGCGGACCGGGGACCATGACACATTGATGAAGAAACTAGGGCTTTTTGGGGATATAGTGGTTGTGTGGCTACTGTGGGGAGCTAGTTCTGTTTTTGGATTTTACTAGCAGTAATTTGTTGTTTATTCGATCCTGTGTTTTGTGTAACGTTTTCATTGTATTCCTGTTTCATTGAGCTTTAGTTCTGTTGTATATTGACAGTTGACTGAAATGTATCACATTGAAGATTTGAAAACGTTTTACTACATGGCTTCTGAAAAAACAATAAATATGATCTTGATTGAAAACTGATTATTATGAAGGCATCTTTAATTTTTTACTCAGCAATGAACAAAAATAAAATGGTTGCACTGGATCAGTTTTCATAACACTGTTCTTGCACACAATCCAGATCTCATACTGGATGTGTCCACCAGGATTGCCAATCCAGATGTGGAGTTGTGACGCAGGCCTTTCCTGGACATTGCCTATCATCCACAGAGGCTGTGGCCTGGTGGCATTGGACTAATCTGGCAGTTGTTGACTGATTACAACCAACTTGGCACTACAGCTCTCAGGGATGCATCAACCTCAGTAATGCTGAATGCTTGGTGACGTTTGTATTAGGCATGGCATAGTTACAAATTGCAGCATACTTTTCACTGTATTTGGGAGGACAATTGAAATCAGATAATCAATTCTTAATTTCTAACCCAATAACAAATCTGAACAATGGCAGGATTTTGACTTTTGATTAACACAAAGTCTTTGAAGCTTAAAATTCCTTCATTTGAGTACTCAAACTATTGTGTCTAGACTTACTGTAATGAATACAGCTGAATGCAATATATATCAAAAGTTTAAGGTGATACATTTTTATTGACTATCAGATTAATATGCGAGCTCTGGGCCCTGTACTACAAAGCAAGTTCAAGATACCCAGGATATCTTTCTGGTGTCTGGCTATACCTAAACTAACAATGGCGATCAAGATAAGTGCTCACATGAAGGTGATTATCAACTCAATAATTAACACAGGGTTTATCAATCTGTCTATGAGCATGTTCTCATGTAAGGGGTGGCATTGGCAGCATCTGACCAGTCAGAAACATGGAGTCTACTCTTATTTTTACAAAGAAAGATAAAACTAACAAAATATGAAGCGGTTAAACAAAGAATATAGGCGGAAGTAACATAGTTGCAGCAGCCACATTAGCAGTATGAGTGTGTGTGAGAGGAAAAGCTCTGTACAGTAATATAGTATTAAACGTGATGTATGAATATGTGCACTTTTAAGTACTGTGGTCAGTAAGACAGGAAAATATCCTTCTATATTAATAAAGTTGCCTATTTGAAGCCAGGAAGGAAAGCTGGCAAAAATGCAGACTGTGTAAGGCAGCAGACTTTTGCTCCACACCGCTGTCTTTAAGCCATGGGAGAATCTGATGCATTATGATTGTTATTCAATTAAATTAATACTTGTAGGTAAGTTAGACAGTTTAAAGTTTTTATTCCTTCTGCTGCAGCCCCAGTGGTGTTTAAGGGTTTGAGACTAAAAAAATAAATATAAAAACAGAATTCAAACATAGGCTTAGACCACATGCAAATTTCACTTAATGTGCAAAAAGTACAAATAGGAGCTCTGTTTTAGGATCATATATTAATGCATTACAACAATAAATTTGTTTAAAAATTGTTTGTAGCTCAAAGACTTTAGATGCTTTTTTAATAAATTGAGATTCTCTTACTGTGTGTGCACATAGGTCTGAGGGATTTTACAGGATTAGTAGCTCTATTTTTCAGAGAACTGTTTGGGCAGTAGGTAGTGATTTCACACCTGTTTATCTCTAATCTGAAACTTAACCTGCTCCAGAGCAGGTTAGGTCAGGAGCATAAGCCACCATGGCGATGTATCCCAGTGAAAGTGAATCACCTCCATAGTTCTGAAAACTCAAGAGTTAACCCTGAAGTTACCTGGATAAGCCCGAATCCTGCTTCTCTGTAAAGGCCTCTGGTCTTAATGGAATTTGGATTCCTGCTTTGTTTTTATAATATTTCCAGTATCTAAAACATTAGTTCTTGTTGCTTTTCTGAGTTTTAGTTACAGTTTCAGATGCTGTTCTAGTGTTTGTTTTTTAAATCTTTAGTTTGTATTTGGCTTGAGAGTCTGTTTTGAGCTGATTTTTGATGAGTGTATTTACCTTAGTTCCCTCAATGTCTCCCTATCTGCTCCTTCATGTCTCGTGTTTGTTTATGCCATTTTTCTCCAGGGTTCTACTGTCTCTGTTGTCATGTTAAGTGAGAGTTTTGTCTCTATTCAGCATTTATCTTTAGCTCATTTCTGTTTTAATTTAAAGGTTGGTTTTCTTTTATACCTCGCTTCAGTTTTACTTTCGTCTTTGTGAGTGTCCTGATTATCTCTATCTGTTTCTAGTTCCCCTTCTGTTTTTCATTTGCAATTAGCCCTTTGTGTATAAATACTCCTGTCACCGTCTTAGTCAGATTGTTTGTTATGCTCCCTAGTCGTTCTCTGTGTCTGTACTCCTTGCCTATGTTTGGATTTTGGTTCTGGTTTTGTCTGGACTTTGTTTTTCATCCTTAATGACACAGCTTGGATATTTTTACCCTGCTTTTGTCAAAACTCTGACACTATGAGGGGGCAATCTCTTTCAAAACGTAATTCTTTTGCATCTGTAGTTAGGACAAGAGCTATCAGTGTGTGTTATATTATTTAAAATTATAACAATACTGTTTGTATCATTTATCAAGTATGTTACCACTGTTTAGTTTGGGTAAAAGCTTTTTCAGTTTAAAATCTAATGGAATTATTTTCATATTGGGTCATCATTATAATTTTAACAGAGACAGAGAATCAGAAAGACAAGAGTGACTATATTATTATTTGCTGTCCCACCAGACCCCAAGGACCTACTGTGCAGCCAACACAGAGGATCTGGAGACTGTTATTGAGTACATCCAGAGGACCTATGATGCTGCTCCAATCATGGCTGCAGGCGTATCCATGGGCGGGTAATGAAGCCACTCTTTACTAGCTAACTGGACATTTACTGGCACATGATGCTAAAAAATCTCAAAATGTGACTTAAAGCTACTTTACACATTTGGTGGTCACTCAGTGGGAAATAAACTTGTCATTAAGTGTTAATGGTAACACAACAGAACTTTAGTAAACTATAAGATATTGAACAGTCACTCAGTTTTGGTTGGGACATGTCAGTGCTTTAATCTTTTTTTCAGTTGTTCAGTACACCATGCCAAAGGATTTTTTAACTGAACAACACTAATGTTCTGAATTGAAGGATTTGTCAGTCTGTTTTCCCCTGGCTGTCCCTTCATCTCTGCCTCTCTCCATATTCAGAATGATGCTGGCAAATTACTTGGGGCGCAAGGGCCGGGAAACCTGTCTGAAAGGAGTTGTGGTCTTCTCAGCAGGCTGGGATGTATTTGAGTGCACTGCTTCTCTGGAAAAACCCCTGGACCGTTTCCTCTTCAACTCCTACCTCACCAGCTGCCTACAAGCCTCTGTGCACAGGTCAGCCAGGGCCAGGGCAGGGATTAACACAGCCACTAACTCACTGCCAGTGCCACAGGCTAAACATTTCAGAAGCTTGAACAGCAATTGCCAGTTTAAAACTGGATGTAGATGCTGTATTATTTGATAGATGACAAAGCATTTTGGCAAAGTCTAAAAACAGTTAAGATAACTACAATATCCATGGCATATTCTTGTGTTTTGACATGGGCAGTGACATATGCACGGATGTGCTTTACCTAGAAAAAATGTTGCTGCCCACAACAGGCTTTACTGAATGCTTTTTTACCTAAATCATCCTGTTAGAAATAAGGAAAAGAATAAAGCAATATATCATGGCTTATCCAGTTTGAGAAAAATGGGAGGAAAAGCAAATGATGGAATTTAGAAAATTAAATAAACAAACCTTTTATTAGGTCATTTGCTGACTCTGAAGTACAAAAATCTAGAAGGGAAAAAATAAATAGATCCAGCCAGTCTAGGGAAAAGAGGAAAAAAACAGAGCACACTGGAAGAATACACAGATGTTTCAGCAAGGGGAAGACAAGCAATTAGGGAATCAGGGGAAGACAGGCAGGAAGCAAAACTCACACAGTACACAAAATAAAACTAAACCTCAAAGTAAAACAGAAAATAACCAAAAGCAAAACTAGCACTCAACAAAAAGTATGAGACAAGGACACATAAAGGGACTGAGGCAGAAACACAGAGAGGCACAAATAGAAACTACTGGTGAAACTACTGTGTGTGTACTTTCAGCTGCTCCCTTGTATTTTCCCCAAGGGTTCACCACAGTGGATTAATCCGCATTGGTAATTTGGCAGAGGTTTTACGCCAGATGTCTTTCCTTACGCAACCCTCCATGGTGAGAGGGGCCTGTGTTACCACCTGGAATTGAACCAGGGATCGTTCGCTTGTGGCGACTGTGTAAACCACTATGCTACAAGGCACTGGGACCCAAACCAGTAACCATGACAATGATATGGGGGAGACTGAATGAAATTGCAATTTTTTACTTTTTCCTTCATAACTCCCTGAAATGCATCTTCAAAAAAAATCATATATGTACATGCACTGACTAATAGAGCAATTTATATATTTTAACTAATAAGACCATAATATTAATTTTAAAGCAAATAGTCAGTGTTACAATTGCCACACTGGTGAAGACAGTTGTAACAGTGAGAAAAATACATCATACTAACCCAGTATATCTCAAACAGAAGCAATCTTGAAAGTAATCACATTACTGTAATCTTCTTCCTCTTCCACTTCTTTCGGCTGCAGAACATGTATGAGGAGAGTGAGACAATGGTGAGGTGTGCAGTAGGAGATGAGTTAAAGGTGGGGGTGGGATTACATCAGGAATCAGCTCTAAGCCCCAATGGTGATGGACAGATTGACAGATGAGGTCAGGCAGGAGTCTCTGTGGACTATGATGTTCACAGACGACATTGTGTTCTGTAGTGAGAGTAGGGAGGAGGTGGAAGAGAGCCTGTAGACGTGAAGGTATGCACTGGAGAGAAGAGGAATGAAAGTCAGTAGAAGAAAGACAGAGTACATGTGCATAAATGAGAGGGAGGGAGGTGGAATGGTGAAGATGCAAGGAATAGAGGTAGTGAAGGTGAATGAGTTTAAATACCAAAGCAACAGACAGAGCACAAGAGAGGTGAAGAAGAGAGTGCAGGCAGGGTGGAGTGAGTAAAGATGAGTGTCATGGGTGATTTGCGTCAGAAGGATAGCGGCAAGAGTGAAAGGGAAGGTTTACAAGATGGTACTGAGGCCTGCTATGATGTATGGTTTAGAGATGGTGGCACTGACAAAAAGACAGGAGGCAGAGCTGGAGATTGCAGAGTTGAAGATGCTGAGATTTTTGCTAGGAGTGACCAGGATGGACAGGATTAGAAATGAGCACATCAGAGGGACAGCTCAGGTTGAGTGCTTTGGCGATAAAGAGAGGGAAGGTTAAAATGTTTTGGATATATGCAGTGAAGGCATAGTGGGTGTATTGGGCAAGGGAAATTGAAAATGGAGCTGCCAGGCAGGAAAAGAAGAAGACCACAGGGAAGGTTCATGGCTGTAGTGAAGGAGGACATGTAGAGGGTTAGTGTGTGACAGAAGAGAATACAAGGAATAGGGTGAGATAGAAGAAAGAAAAGAAGAGGAAGATATTATTTCATGAGCTGATTATTTTAGGTAAAAGTGTGATCACAGCATTTCCACATCTTAAATAGAGTTTGGGCTGAAAGGGAAGGAAGGTAAATTTCATTAGTATGAGAAAACAGTTTAAATCTCATCTTAATCCATATATAGGCTGGACAAAGGACAGATCTTGCTTTAAACCTTTTTCTTTGGGGATTGAAATGTTTCATTATGTTATTACAAGCTCATTTTTGAGGAACATTTTCAAATGTAAACCATTTCCCCTACCGGCACATAGTGACCTTTTTTTTTTTTAATCTCCCCTACAGACACAGACCAGTGCTTGAAAAATGTTATGACATTGACCATGTCATGAAGGTAAGAGATTATTTTCAGTGGTGTTAAGCCATGTCAATTTAATTGAGTAGAGTAGACCAAATACATGTTTTACTGCATTCCCACAGGCGAGGACCATCCGAGAGTTTGATGAGAGGTTCACCTCCATTATGTTTGGTTATCCTACCAATGACGACTATTACCGTGATGCCAGTCCTGTCCACAGGCTGAAATCTGTGCAGGTGCCAATGCTGTGTCTCAACGCTGCTGACGACGTCTTTTCTCCATTTCATGGTGTGTCTCAGCAAATCTCACCACATCTTCTGCAGAGTCTGAATTCATGGGTGAAAATGCTTTCATGTGATAGGCATATTGGCACTACTAACATTTAGTCATGTCAAATAAAAATCTGGTCCCCACACAGAGATAAAAACAGAAACTAAATCCTGTGTTTTGTTTACAGCCATTCCAGTGGAGGCAGTGAAGCAGAATCCTCACCTGGCCATGCTCATTACCTGTCACGGTGGCCATATTGGTTTCCTGGAGGGCCTGTGGCCACGACAGAGCACTTATATGGACCGAGTCTTCAAGCAGTTTGCAAAGGCGGTCATTGAACAAGGCAGCCGACTCAAAGACCTCTCCTGATAAGAAAACTTAACTAGTGTTCAAGTTTTATGTTTTATTATCTATGTTTCCTTGATGAATTCTGCCATTTATTTCTTCCATTTCTAATTCTCGTCTTGTTTTTTTTTATACCTTACAACCATTATTCAGCCCTTACTGCATCACAGCCACCCTTTCCTCTCTACCAGATCCTGTTCTGAAGATTTCCCTTTTGGTCTTCATCTGTCAGTTCCATTCTTCCTGTCACAAGCAAAAAAATACATTCTTTCTCATTTAAAGGGCACATCTTATTGAATGCAGCATTTGTGTTGCATTTAACATTCATGAGTACATGAGACTCAAATCATTTTTTTTTATAAAGCATCCTCTTGTACTTGTATCATTAGAATATCTGTAGGATTTTAGCCCTCAGGGATTTTCTTTATTTCCTTATGCTTCAGTCCTTCCTGTGTACTTTTGTTTAGTGATTTATTCTCCTTCAGTTTTGTAATTTAAAGGCACAGCTTATGTTAATTACCTGCTCACACAAAGTCATTTATTTTCTTTAAAGTAGTTGTTTGATATTTTTGGAAGTACACTTGTCCTTTGAGTTGAAAAGCTTGAATACACTTTCCTTTAAATAGGAAGCTACTCTCATGAAACGATTAGCTTAGTTCAGCATAAAGACTGGAAGCAAAGGGAAGTAGCAAGACAACCTACCAGCACCTATGGAGCTCTAAATAACCTTTCTCCTACATAAAAAAATGATTAGCCTCTAAATGCAGTTATATAAATGAGCAGTTAAAGGAGTATTATCTATTGGAGGGGAAACAGTGGCAATGGAAGAGGAGTACCTACAACAGAAAAAGAAATCACAAAAGGTATTTGATATTTTTACATAAATTTTGGTGACTGATAATACACAATCAGAAAGTCAGTATACATTTACCGGCTTCCACATTAGGTAGTAAACCTGTCCAGCTGCCCATTAATGCACAATTTCTAATCTGTTGATCACATGATCACATGGCAGCAAGTCAATGCATTTGAGTATATAGACATGGTGAAGGTGACCTGACCAAACTAAGCATTAGAATGGGGAATAAAAAGGATTTAAGTAAGACTTCGAATGCAGCATGGTTGTTGGTGCCACATGGGCTGGTCTGAGTATTTCAGAAACTGCTGATCTACTGTGATTTTCCTGCATAGCCATCTCGAGGGTTTATAGAGAATGGCCTTGAAAAAGAGAAGATATCCAGTGAGCAGCAGTTTTATGGGCTAAAATACTTTGTTGATGCCAGAGGTGAAAGGAGAATAGTCAGACTGCTTCAAACTGATAGGGAGGCAACAATGCCTGACATAACCACTTGTTGCAACCAAGGAAGGCAAAAGAGAATCCCTGAATGCAAAACACATGGAACCTTGAAGCAGATGGGCTACAACAGCAGAAGGCAACATCAGGTACTGCTACTGTCAGTTGATAACAGGAAACTGAGGCTACAATTTGCATGGACTCCCCAAAATTGGTCAATAGAAGATTAGAAGAATGTTGTTTGGTCTGATGGGCCTCAATTTCTGCTGCGATGTTCAGATAGAAAGGTCACAATTTGGCATAAACAACATGAAAGCATGGATCCATCCTGCCTTGCAGGCTGCTTGTGGTGTAATGGCGTGAAAGATATTGTCTTGGCACGCTTTGGGCCTCTTAGTAGCAACTGCGCATAATTTAAATGCCACAGCCTGTCTGAGTATTTTTGCTGATCATGTCCTTACCTTTATTACTACAGTGTACCCATTGTCTGATGATTTCGTCCAGCAGGATAATGCTCCGTGTCAGAAAGCTCATCTCATCATCATCTCAGACTGGTTTCTTGAACATGGCAATGAGTTCACCACACTCAAATCACCTCTGCAATCACCAGATCTCAATCCATAAGAGTGCCTTTGGAATACAGTGGAACAGGAGATTTGCATCATAGATGTGTAGTCAACAAATCTGCAGTGGACCAAAATCTCTGAGAAATGTTTTTAGCACCTTGTTCAATCTATGCCATGAAGAATTAAGGCAGTTCTGAAGGCAAAAGCAGGTACAACCCAGTACCAGAAAGGTGTATCTAATGAAGTGGTTGATGAGTGTAAACTGCAGAAGTGAGTCAACCGTGCTACCAGAAGTTTACATTTTAGGGATCCTTTCATGCAGGAGTAGTGTGGATACTCCATGAAATGGTTAAAGCAAAAACTTTTTAGTATGGTTGAAATGTCCCCCTTTTTAAACACAAGTATAATTAAGGTTTTATTGTTTCTAGTATAGTTGACCTTTTTGTATATCAAATGGTCAGAAATAGCCATTAAAATATAAGAGTGCATTGATTCGGTTAAATAATGACTGTCTTTACTGAACACAGACTGATCATGCAGTGGTTGGACTATTTTCCAGTCTGGTGCCTGACTTCAGATTTCCAGTCCACTGGGTGATACTGACATTTTTTTTCTACTTTTAACATGTCAGAGAGTTTTACAAGGGTAACAGAGGCAAACTACTTTCCCCTTTCTTCAATTCTTTATGCTAATCTCTATACCTGGCTTCTGGCTGCAGCTTCATATATAACCAAGTGTCAGCCTCCTCATCGAACCTTCAACAAGAATTCAAATGAGCGTCTTATGAACTGGTCCCATCTGTATGTATCCTGCATGCACTTTTATTTTGACTCATTCTATCTTCATGCACCAAATAGTTTTACAGTGTGGAGACTAATTCATCAATGACGAGGAATGTAAAGTTGTACTACTTTGGTTGACAATTCCTTTCATTTTATTGGAAAAAAATACATCCCAAAGGCCAAGCAGAACATATGAGAATGTGTAAAATGATGCTTTCCTTCTTGAAATGTTGAAAATAAGTTCTGAGGGTGTTAGATGCAGTGAATGTGAATGAAGTAATGCACCTACTGGCTGCCTGAAGTGGTAGATGTTGCTTTACAAGACGCATAGCTGGTGTCGTTGGCAAAGCCTGGTTTTCAGTCATTTTTGTTTTGTTTTGCCAACAATGATCAAGGGGCTGGCTACCATGTATGAGTTGGCATCTGTGAAACAAACAGATCTGACTGGCAGCCAGACTTTCAGTAATGCACTACACGGGGGATTTTGACTTCCTGTTCCTGTGGAATTTTTTTTGTGTTTGTTTGTTCTGCCAAGTGTCCATGGTGTAGCACGTGTCTTATCAATGTCATTGTGTCCTGAACGTAAACATCACTTCGTAATATGTAGCACAAAGGGCATGTTTCTTTTTTCATAGAACGTTACATTTCATTTTATACACTACATGAAAAAAAGAAAATTTAAAAATTCTGTTTAATATGTGAGGCAATAAGAATTTAAATTTAAAAAAATTGTCTCTGTATAAGTACTAGTATATTCACATTATCAACATGAGTGTAATATGCTGTATTTAATAAATTAATAAACAAATTCTACATCATTTGTCTGCTGTCTCAATGCTTCTTGTCATGCATTTTCACAGCAGTTAGAAAAATGGACTGCAGTTACCTTTTCTCACCATTTTTCTTGGTCTTTTTCCTATTTGTAAATAAATCACAATTACTATTAGAATACAATGTCAGACAGCCTTTCCATCTGTTTCGTGAGGCATTCAGTTCCATACAGGACCTCTCCTTTCATCATCATCCCCTGAAGGCAGGACATTTGACTGTCCACCATTTGAGCTGGCTTACTGCATGACCATTGTGTCACTGCAGGGTCACACTCTCTCTCTCACACCACTGGACTGGGATTTGGTCCCTAATATTGACTCACTCCACACTCATGCGCTTATCTTTTGATAGGATATGCATCACTGCAGTAGTGGATGTGAGCCACCAAAAGCCAACTGTAATCTGCCAGCACTCCACTTTCCCACTGTCCAAGCCCTCAATAAGCCCACAGGCAGATGAGCTTCAGTTTTAGCTAGATGCTTTATGGAAACCTATGATTAATTAGAGTAGACTTCCAAAAGGGATGAGTAATCTACTCTTGGTCACCATCAACAATAATTGATATGTTTCAGGAATCCCTCTATTATAAATCCTCTGCATGCACACACACACACACATTATAGATAGATATACAGTATATATATATATATATATATATATATATATAAATTAATTTTATACTATATATATTG
>VUQH01069001.1:21294-32291 GCA_015106775.1 Etroplus canarensis
TATATATATATATATATAGGATCAGTTGCAAATTGCATTGTTTTTCAAAGAAAAACAGATTTTTATACAATTCACCAAGAATTTTTATCCATTTCACAAACAATTAAATTAATCATAGAGGCCTCTTGGCAACTGTCAGTCCTCTGCGTCAATCTGCTGGTATGGTGGCTAATCCAAGTTAATATTTTATAAGGCAAATTTGATCATTAAAAACACTTTTGCAATTGTGTTGCCCAGCTCAAAACCATTGTACTAATAAGGGAGCAAAAAGGAGCATGGCATTCTTAAGGTTAGTTTAGTATCTGAAGCATTAGCAGTTGCTTGTTTCTGGCTTAAAATGGCCAGAAATAACTTTCTTTAAAGACCTGTCAGTCTGTTATGGAAACCTATGATTATGTCTGTTGCTGTGCTTAGAAAAGAAGGCTATTCACTATAAGAAATTGTGGGGACGCTTAAAATCTCCTACTATGCTGTTAACTACTGCCTTTAGAGAGCAGCACAAACTGACTCTAACAAGGACAGAAAAAGGAGTGGGAGGCCCTGATGCACAAGTGTGCAAGAAGACAAATATCTGAAAGTGAGTATTTTAAAACAAAGATGCCTCACAGGTCATCAACTGGCAGCTGCACAAATCGTACCCGTCACATACCAGTGTCGGCTTTAACAGTGAAGGGGACTCTTCAGGATGCTGGACTTCATGGCAGAATTGCCAATAAAAAAGCCACATCTTAGACTGGCCAATAAAAAGAAAAGACTGAGGTGGGCAGAAGAGCACAGACACTGGACACTGGAAGATTGGAAGAAGGTGTTATGGACAGATGAGTCCAAGTTTGAGGTCACTGGATCAAATAGAAGAATATTTGTGAGATGCAGAACAAATGAAAATATACAAGAACAGTGCTCAATACCATCAGTCAAGCATAGTGGAGGCAGCACAATGGTCTGAGGGTGCTTTGGAGGTGGTAAAACGGGAGATTTGTACAGAGAAGGAAATCTATCACAAAATTTTGCAACACCATGCTATGCCCTGCCCAATTTTATCCTACAACTGGATAATAACACAAAACACACCTCTAAAATGTGTCAGCGATATTTAAAGAATAAAAAGTCAGCCAGAATTCTTACTGAAATGGAGTGGCCAGCACAGTCTCCAGATCTGAAATCTATTGAGCTGTTGTGGGAGCAGCTTAATTGTAAGATATGGTGGAAGACTCAAGCTAATCCATCTTATAGGAGATGCTCCAGGAAGCATGGGGGAAAATATCATAAGATTACCTTGAAAAATTGAAAAGGTGGCTTTTTTAATTAAGCCAAAGTTTTAAGAACAAATTTATCAAAAGAAATCTAACTTTTGAACAGCAGAGTAGGGAGCAGCCGAAGGTTCATATTATGAATTCCCCAGTCGCTCTATGCTCGGGTCCTTTACCAGAGGCCTGGAAGCTTGAGGGTTCTACACAGTACCTTAGCTGTTCCTAGGACTGCGCTCTTCTGGACAGAGATCTTGGATGCCGTTACTGGAATCTGCTGGAGCCACTTTCCCAGTTTGGGGGTCTTTGCCTCAAGTGTTGCGATTACGATGAGGACCACTGTTGCCTCCACCTTCCTCATCTTTTCTAGCTCTTCTATCAACCCTTGGTATTCCTTGATCTTCTTGTGTTCCTTCTTCCTGGTGTTGCCATCACTTGGGATTGCTACATCTATCACTATGGCCTTCTTCCTCTGCTTGTCTGCCACTGCTGTGTCTCTATGGCTGACTGGTTAGCAATCAATAGTTTGTTCGTCTGTATCTGGAAGTCCCACAGGTTCTTAGCTTGGTCATTCTCAACCACCTTCGGAGGTATATCCCATTTTAATCTTGGGACTTCCAGGCCATATTTGACACAGATGTTCCTGTACAATATGCCAGCCACTTGGTTATGGTGTTCCATGTATGTTCTGCCAGCTAGCATCTTGCACCCTGCTGTTATGTGCTGGATTTTCTTTGGGGCATCTTTGCACAGCCTGCACCTGTGGTCTTGCCTGGTGTGGTAGACCCCAGCCTCTATCAATTCTGTGCTCAGAGTTTAATTCTGTCCTGCCATGATTAGTGCCTCTGTGCTGTCTTTCAATCCAGCTTTGTCCAGCCATTGGTAGGATTTTTCAGTATCAGCCACTTCTTCTATCTGCCAGTGGTCATGCCATGTAGGGGCCTGTGCACATGATTGTTTGTGGCATTTTTCTGATGTACTCATGAAACTCTGTTGTTTCATCCCGGATAGTAGTTCTGACATTCGCCGGTCCTCGGCCTCCTTCCTTTTGCTTAGCATACAGTCTCAAGGTGCTGGATCTGGGGTGAAACCCTCTATGCATTACCAGGAGCTTTCTTGTCTTGATGTCAGTGGTTTCTATCTCCTCCTTTGGCCAGGTTATTATCCCAGTGGGGTATCTAATGACTGAGAGGGCATGGGTGTTGATTGCACAGATCTTGTTCTTCCTATTCAGCTGAATTCTCAGGACTTAATTTACTCTCTGCAGGTATTTGGTGGTTGCAGCTTTCCTAAAGGCCTCTTCATGGTTCCCATTTTCCTGTGGGATTCCAAGGTACTTGTAGCTATCCTATCAACATGCCTGCTATGTTGCCTTCTGATAGTACAATCCCCTCAGTTTTGACTACCTTCCCTCTCTTTGTTACCAGCTCCAGTCCAAATTACATTCTAATGTTGTTGCTGTAGATCCTAGTGGTCTGGATCAGTAAATCACTGTCTCATTCACACCTGGCATACAACTTGATGTCATCCATGAACAGGAGGTGGCTGATCTTTGCTCCATTCTGTAGTCAGTAGCCTTAGCCAGTCTTGTTGATGATCTGGCTGGGGGGGTTCAAACCTATGCAGAACAGCAGTGGGAACAGAGCATCTCTTTGGTAAATCCCGCACTTGATGGTGTTGTTTTCCACATCCCCATTGAATTCCTGATGAAGGTTCTTAGGGTCTTGTTGATCTTGTATAGTTCAGTTCAATTCATTTGTTTTTATATGGTGCCAATTCATAACAAAAGTCACTTCAAAGTGCTTCACACTCTAAGGTAAAAACCCTACAGTATTAGAGAGAAACCCCTAACAATCCGATGATCCCCTATGAGCAAGCACTTGGCAATTGTGGGAAGGGAGAACTCCCTTTTAACAGGAAGAGACCTCCATCAGAACCAAGCTAAGGCAGGGGCCGCCATCTGCCTCAACCTGTTGGAGGTAAGGGGAAAGAGAAGAGAGAAAGAAGAGCAAAGAGAGACAAAGATAATGGGAGAGAGAAGACAACATTTATTGACGTGCAACAGCATCAAATAAATGCATAAGAAATATATAAAATACATAACACTTTTACCTTCAGGGAACTTGCTGAAATATCAGCAAAAAACTGAAATTAAATAATCGAGCAAGGAAACAGTGAACCACAAGTAGCAAAAGAAGCTAATTGTATATGTATCAGTATAAAACAGTCAGTTAAACCTGTCATTTTATGAACACCAGATTTTTCTACTGTGTCACAAATCAATTTCAAACTACTTACAGAGAACTTTACTTAGGCTTTCTGCAGTGTCTGCTTTTCCACGAAGAACAATTATAAGGGGTCAGAAATCAGCATGCCAGGCAATCTTTCATACCTTCCCTTTCTTATCTTGTCCTGACAGCCACTGGCTGAAAATAGCCTTGTGTTATATCACACAGGGGTTGTAGGTTGATGGAAAGCGTGCGCTAATATTACCTCACAGAAGCTGAAATAGTAATGTCCCTGGACCAACAATGTCCCTGTGCCCTGACTGTGATGCCAGAAAGATCCCAGCATTCATTATGAAGCTCTTGATAGTAATAGGAGTCATTGTGCATTAGTCATAACACAGCTACAGAGGTGCTGAGATAAATAAATAAAATAGCAGAGATGGTGGTTAGAAAACACAGTGAGAATATACAGGGGCTCAGTTAGGTCCATAAGTTTTGGGACAATGATACATTTCTTTTGATAATTTTTCTTCTGTATACCACCACAGTAGATTTTAAAATTTGAACAAAAGGCAGATTTTCAGCTTTGATTCAAGGGGTTTGACAAAAGAATTGCATTAATTGTTTTGGAGTTACAGTCATTTTAATACACAGTCCCCGTTTTCAGAGGCTCAAAAGTAATAGGACAATTGACTGACAAGTTTCATGGCCAGGTGAGGCCTGTTCGCTTATTATTTTATGACAAAGCAGATAAAAGATCTGTAATTGATTTTCAAGTATTGAACTTGCATTTGGTAGCTGTTCACTGGATCTCTCAATATGATGGCCAAAAAGTTGTCAGTGCAAGTAAAGGGGGCCATTTTTAGGCTGAAAGAAAAAACCAAAATAAATGGTATCCTCGCAAAACATCTCAAGGGCAGAACTCAGCATTTGGTGATGTCCATCTGTTCTAGACTTCAGCAGTCATTGATGACAAAGGATTTTCATCCAAATATTAAAAACAATCCTTATATTTTAAATTACACTAGTTTTTTTCATTACCTTTGAACCTCTGAAAATGAAGTACTGTGTATAAAAATGTCTTTAATGCTTAAAACACATAATGCAATATTATCTGCAATTCAATCACATTTTGACTGTTTGATTTAAAATTCACTCCAGTGGTGTACAGAGGCAAAATTTAAAAATAGTCCTTGTCCCAAAACTAGTGGACCTTACTGTAAGCAAGGCTTTGGGATTTACAGATCTGGAAATGTATGCATATGGCACATTGTGAGAGCATAGTTAATCAAGCTAGAGAGGGAAGCACATGCTTTTTAACAACGCTGCTTAAGCTTTGCATTACTGCAAATACATTTCAAAATACTCATATGTCAGACATCAGGCACACACTAAAAGCATCAAAACAAATATGAAACTGAATCTTAAAGGAGCACTATATCAATTCAAACATGGAGCCCAGTTGATAATGAGGAGTATCAGTTAATGTCCTATGACTTTGCAGAAGCGCTCAAATGACACCAACTTGTATTTATTGCGCTGGATTTGTTCTGCTATCAAGATGTTTGTGTTTTCCTGGGGGAAATCCATATAAAAAGTCAAGCACTGAAAATTAAGAAAACAAGGAAACGGGTTTAGATGCCATTTTATTACATTCATACAGTTTAAAACAATAGGGTGGATCTAATGTTAAGACTTTCACAGCCTGCATTCATAATGGTAAACATGAGGTAGCTCAACCAGGCACCAAGGCTACCGCTGGGTATCATGGTTATCAAGCACAATTCAGTTGAGATTGTGGGAGCAAGTTGCATATTAAGTATTACCAAAAAGAAAAACACATTCTACTGACCAATGTTTTGATCATCACTATTATATTAAATCTGGGGGTTTAGCAAATTTAATGGTTTTGCTAGTATGGAAATAATTTTAAGGTGGCAAATTGTATAGTGCAAGTTCACATTTTCCAACCCCCAAACATTTGTTTGAGTCTTGTGCAAAGCCTTTGTGAATGGTTTTGAAGAGGACACACTCCGTAGGCCTAAGTGAACTTAGGATGCAATCAAATAGTACAATTCAATATGATTATCAGCCCCAAGTATTTTTCAAATAAATAAAAAAAATCCTCCTGGACCCGATTCTCATTTTCAATTAAAAAAAAAAATACAAACAATTTTAAAAAGAGAAAGGAATAACGACATGTAGTAAAAGATAAATCTAGGTAGATTCTTCTTGCCTTTGCAACATAAAATTCACAAAGACATGACCAAAATATACTGGCAAAAGTTACATGATACCAAAAGCCATCACTAACCCTCAGTGGGTAAGGGGATGATATAATATATTAACAATGTAAACAAAGCTTTAAACAGTACAGTAGTAAAAACAAACAATCAATTCACCTCGTTTACACACAGACAAAAACATTCGTTTGCCTCACAGTTAAAAGGTTTCTTCATTCTCACTGGTCCAAAAAAAAAAAAAAAAGAGTGACTTGAGCTGAGGCTGTGTGAAAGATCGCTTAAGGCATATTCTTTCTGTGCAGAAACTTATAAAAACATTCAACTTTCAAGTATATGAATCAACCTGGTCATTACCCTTTAGATCAGGAAAGAAAACCAGGCTAAGCACTGTGGATGGCAGCCAGCATCGTCAATAAACATCATTCTCAAAACATTAAAACAGGAGGTGATGTCTCAGGCACGGTCAGTAGCAAGATAGTTGGCAGTGAGGGAGCTTACTTCAAGTGATTATATGAAATATCACATTTAGAATATATATCTATGTTGTATGATTGGAACTGGAATTATACATTAAGTGATAAGTTGTAAAAATAGAACCCTGTGATAAGCCATCTCACCTTGTCAAAGACATTTTGGATAGACTCATGAAATTTAACCATTTGGCATCCACAACTACTTTTATAACGCTTCTTGTCAGAAATATTATCAATCCCGCACAAATATTTTAGAAGCACAAGAGTAAAGGATTAGATGTTTTAATGTGTTAAATCAAATAGTTACTTTTTTGTTGATCTCCATTGTTTTAGCACAGATACTCCTAATTATGGAAATACAGCTTGTGTATATCAATGAGAAGACTTTATAGTTAAAGATCTTAATTGGGTTTGAGAGAAAAAAAAAGCAGGTGTGAAGGGTTCAAGGTAAGCAAAGGGAAACGGAAAGGTACAGCTAAGGACGTCTTTGGTGCCAACGCAATTTAATGCCAAACCTAAGCCATTTTCACGTATGGATATGAACGTGCAGATGCAAGTGTTTGACCCATGAATGGTCTTAAATGCACCAGCTCCTTGTTAAAAAGTTTGTGCCAATCTGAGAATAGTGAAGGTAATGGTCTTGTGACCTGTGAGTGGGCATTGTGTGTAACAACTATACTACCCTGAACATGGAGGACAAACTTAACACCTTAAAGCTATCTCTCTCTGATCTCCCTTTTGAAATCCTGAGATAATCACATTCATCTAAGACTGGACAAACTGGATCCAAAATATAATCTTCAAATAGTCACATTATCAGTTGAGAGAATCCATTCTGCTAAATGCAACATCAAAACAAACGAAGTTCACTTTCAGCTGTGCTTTTTTCTCCCCAGCAAAGTGTTTTTCACTACAACACAAGTTTGACTGAAGACAAGCCCAGCAAAACTCAGCAAGCAAGAGTTAAAAACATTCACTGACCCTATTTAGAGCAGGCACAGTGCACTGTAATAATACAGATGTAAGGAGAGCCACATCAGGTTGCTGTATGTCCTCGGACCTTGTGCCCTAGCATTTCCCTGTGGACTTCACATTAGCCTGACAAGAGTTTTGATTGTTGGACGGTCTGGAAATAAATCGATCCTCTATTCTGATTGTACAGAGTGATAGATTTGAGCAGATACGTGTTTAAACATGGCGGCCAGTCAAAAAGTAGAGGGGCCGATCCTCACTGCAGTTGGCTGTCTGAAACTCATCACGCAAGCGGAACTGCCACTCATCCTCAAGCTCTAGACGGGCGATGGTCTGACGCAAGGAACTTCGGTCCTGACAGATCACACAGAGAGTGGCACCTGTGGACACAATTGGGATAAATATTGGTATGGTAGAACATGCTTATAATTATGTGATAATAGTTGGGTAGGCCCTTTTCTGTTCCACCATGACTATACCCCAGTGCACAAAGCAGGGTCCATAAAAGCATGGTCGGATGAATCAGGTGTGGAAGTTGTTATTGCTAAAAAGAAGGCCCCATCTCCACATTAATAACAACTGATTTAGAACTGGATGCCATAAAAGCTCTTGTAGGTGTAATGTGTAGGTATTAGTCTGACACTTTTGTCCACACAGTAGACAATATAAAGACACACAATATAAATCACAAACATGGTTGTTTACCCTTTACCCAAGCTTGGGATGTTAATCTTGAAAAATCAGACACATCTCTCCTATTCTGCATGCTGATCACTTCCTGAGCTTTTACTGGCTTCATGCTATCCTTTAACTAACAACTACATTGATGCAATACCTTTGAGGAAGTGGAATTTCTTGAGTAGTCCAGAGACAACGAAGGAGTCACAGAGGTAAAGTAGCAGGCCACTGAACACCAGTCCCTGATGGTTCAGGTTGGTGGAGTGTGGACGAGAGTTGATGTAGCATACAGAAATCTATAACACAATATATGAGAAACTTCCATTAATAGCAGTTCAGCAAACTGAAGACAGCAGTAAGTGCTTATCTTTTAGGTCAGAACTAACTAACATAACCATAATTAAGCCTTAGCAGTCCCTGCTGTCTCTTTTCAAGCAACTTTTAAGTTAAACCAAAAATGTGCCTAGGTGTGCAAAAGAGACAGTTATCACCTCCTGTGCACAAATGTACTGTATACGCATTGCTAGCATTCACTGTTGGTATATGTGCATATATGCTGGTCAGAATGTTCTAAGCAAACCAGATGAGAAATACAACATGCTTCTCTGTGGATAAAAAAAAATCTAGCTGAAATAATGTCAAGCAGCAGGTTTCTCTAATTTTTAAACACTATACACATGACATCTTAAGTATAAAATTCAGCATGTTGGGCACAAAAGTACCTGACGTCTATCTAAAACGAGTCTCTCACAGCAGGCTGGTATTTGAGTCTTCCTCTAGGTTTAAGATAAAGGGATTATTCTAATAGTCCTGCTTTCAACTGCAACCTCCTGGGAGCTCTTACCTCCGGGCTGAGGTTGAGGTAGCTGTCGATGGACAGAACTGGGTTGTCTCTGTTTTTAACAGCCTTTGGAAACAGTCTGTGACTGCAGCTCTGCAGGAACCTTTCCAGTAGGAACTGGGCCGGGGCGTCAAGGAGAGTCTGTTCGCTGTCTGGGGCACAAATATACTGTGGCGGACTGATCGGAGCGGGGTTTTTTATCTCCTGGAGAGAGAAGCAAGCCGGCTTAGTCTTAGATAATGTTTCAAAAGAAAGAGAACAACAGCATTAGTAATGTAAAAGTAATGAATTTTAAAACCCATGTGAAATGCGCGCATATTTTATGAGCCAAACACCCACCACCAGTTTAGGTTTGACCAGGAAGTCTTTCTTTCCCCCATCTGGAATGTGTTTCTTCATCAGGCAGAAGTTGTTAAAACGGCACAGCAACAACCCACTGCTATTAACTCTTAGATTAAAGTCCACCTCCTCGCAGCCATACCTGCATATGATAGTATGGTCAAATAATGAAGATACTGAACACATTCAACTAACTGACTGAAATGGCTTTCCAAGAACTTACCGATTGAGGTCATACTGGACATTCTGTGTCAGGTCTACATTAAGCATGACAAAGTCATGAAGGTGGCACCGACTGAATGGGCTGCTGGGAGACTTGCGAGCCAGATTGCTGCTCCACTTGCGTGTACCGCACATGGAGTACTGGGTGATCTTCGGTGTGTTCTCCATATGCTGCAGCACCGTTTTCAGAGACACATTGGCAAGAGTTGAGCTCGCATCTGATGTCTCACTAACAAATCAAAAAAAAAGTGCAAGTTGAGAGATGCACATTTGCAAACCTAGTAATTAGGCTAATTAAACAGCTCCTCTCTGCAAGTTTTACAAATGAGAAACTGTTACTACCTTCCTTCTGCTGACTGGTAGGCGTTCCACAGCACACAGGAGTCGTCCATCATGACAATGAAAGGCCATACATCTTGCCTCTTGACACCTTGCTCCTCTACTCTGTTTCTCTCTAGCTCCAGGTTATGGTATGACAGCTCTTTGATCAAGAAGCGAGCAGCACCTTAAACAGACAGGAGTATATCTGTCAATTATTCATGTATAAACTATATTAAAACTGTTATACCTTTAATAACCTTCAACAAAACAAAACATTATTTACCTATTTAACCTTTATTTAAGCAGGAAGTGAAACTATTGAAATTAACAAACTCTTTCGCAAGAGTGTCCTAGGCTGACATAGGAAGCATTAATCTATCATGCTTTTGAAAGGCAAGAGAAAAACTGCACAAGTAAGGGGAGAGTATGCAAACTCCACAAAGAAGAGCCCTATCTGAGCTTGAACCTAGGACATTATTACTGTGAACCAGCAATGATAACCACTGAGCCACCGTGTTGCCAAATTTACAAGTCTGGAAGTTTAGAAGGCTGCGAGTTATACTATACTATCAGTTGCTGCAGATAAAATATTTGGGTACTGAGTAGAGAAATCTATCCTGATTAGAAAAGCAGCCAGACTGACACAAAGGGTCATGTTAAGTCCAATGCTATCTGCTTATCTGAGAGCAATTTTGTTTAGTTACACCCATTTCAGACAGGCCACACACCTACTTGGCTGTACTACAAATCAGACTATTAAACTGTAGATGTTTGACTCTTTTGCATTAGCTAAAGCAAAATTTTACTTTTCACTTAGTAAAAACACCGCACTGAAAACAAGGGTGGCAAAACAGAAGACACTGGAGCAAGACTGACTATATTTTAAAAAAGAAGAAAAAAACATATTGACGTTACATGTGGTTTAGTGTATTAGGAAAGAAATACTTTCAGTTCATCTGGTTTTTTTTAGATGAAAAGGGTTCTGTTCTTGCATTGTCTGCAACTACCTGGGGGAACGCTATATCATTTCACTGTGCATTTATATGTAGTTGAAATGACAATAAAGTAATCTAATCTAATCTAATCTAACGACACTATGTTGCACACGTTGCACTTTATTATTTATCTATTTATTTATTTTTTCTTTCAAAGTTTTATTTTTAAATTTTAAACTGCTTTAAAAAAAAAAACCCTTCCTGTCATATGTCTGTATGTTTATATGTTGCACCAGGTCCTGGAGAAACGCTGTTTTATTTCACTATGTTCTGCGTCAGCTGTATGTGGTTGAAATGACAAATAAATGGCTCTTGAATCTTGAATCTTCTGCTCCATTCACATTCTGTGGTATGGACTGTTTTGGTCCCTTTAGCATTAAAAGGTGTTGCAAAGAGATCAAAAGATATGGCTTGATCTTTACATGCCTTGCATCACAT
>VUQH01069004.1:0-13510 GCA_015106775.1 Etroplus canarensis
CTCTACATCAACTGTTCAGAGGAGACTTTATGGCCTTTATGGTCAAATAGCTGCTACAAAACCACTACTGAGGAAAAGCAACAAGCAGAAGAGATTTGTTTGGGCCAAGAAACACAAGGGATGGACATTAGACCAGTGGAAATCTGTGCTTTGGTCTGATGAGTCCAAATTTGAGATCTTTGGTTCCACCCGCCGTGTCTTTGTGCGATGCAGAAAAGGTGAACGGATGGTCTCTCCACGGTTCCCACCATGAAGCATGGAGGAGGAGGTGTGATGGTGTGGGGGTGCTTTGCTGGTGACACTGTTGGGGATTTATTCAAAACTGAAGGCACTCTGACCAAGTATGGCTACCACAGCATCCTGCAGCGACATGCCATCCCATCCGGTTTGCATTTACGTGGACCATCATTTTGTTTTCAACAGGACAATGACCCCAAACACACCTCCAGGCTGTGTAAGGGCTATTTGACCGAGTGCTGTGCTAGATGACCTGGCCGAAACTCAACTGAGATGGTTTGGGATGAGATGGACCACAGAGTGAAGGCAAAAGGGCCAACAAGCGCTCAGCATCTCTGGGAACTCCTTCGAGACTGTTGGAAAACCATTTCAGGCGACTACCTCACGAAGCTCATTGAGAAAATGCGAAGATTGTGCAAAGCAGTAATCAAAGCAAAGGGTGGCTATTTTGAAGAATCTAAAATATAAAAGATGTTTTGAGTTATTTCACACTTTTTTCTTCATTACATAATTCTGTATGTGTTCATTATAGTTTTGATGGCTTCAGTGAGAATCTACAATGTAAATAGTGATGAAAATAAAGAAAAACCATTAAATGAGAAGGTGTGTCCAAACTTTTGCCTGCAGTGTAGAATCAAAATGATTTGTAATAATTTTATGAGAATATATTGGTGGAGAATACAAGGGAGCAGCCAAAAGGTACATCAAGGCGATGTTTCCTAATCTTTATTATTTAAATGTATATAAAGGTGGCATAGTGGTGTGGTTGGCTCTGTCACCTCACAACAAGAAGGCCCTGGGTTTTAATCTATCGGTCGGATAGTGCCTTCTTTCTGTGTGACGTTTGCTTGGTCTCCCTGTTCCTGGGTGGGTTTTGCCTAGGTACTCCGATTTCCTCCCAGAGTTCAAAGACAGGGGTGTTAGGTTAATTGGTGATTCTAAATTGTCTGTAGGTTTGAATGTGTATCTTTCTTTGTGTTAGTCCTGCGATAGCCTGACATCCTGTCCAGGGTGTACCCCGCCTCTCACCCTGTGACATCTGGGATAGGCTCCAGCTCCTTAATCCTGAATTGACTAAGCAGAAGAAAATGGATGGATTGAAATTTTATGTTTTTCTCAAGCTATGACATGAAATGACTAATTTTGCTCTGCTTCACAATGTAAAAGAATCCTTCCAAGAATCCCTAGAGCATAGCTGGAACTAGATTGACCCCAAAAGTTTATCACTTTGCCAGGTCTAACACCTCATAAAATTTTCATGTCCACTGCTGTGCAAAAGTCTCAAGCCACCCCTTATTTCCCTATATTTTGCTAAAAAAAATTAAACAAGTTCTATATACTAGTTTCTTTAAGCAGTCTTGAGAAATAGTTCTCCAGGCTTCTTGAAGGATTTTCCAAAGCTCTTCTTCGGATGTTGGCTGCCTTTTGATCCATTTTCTGTCAAGTTGATCCCAAATTGCTTCAATATTGCTGAGGTCTATTCATCACTCCATAAGACCTGTTGTCACTGATTTTCAGTCAAATTCTCGTATAATCTGCTATACCTCAGCCTTTCCCCACTGTTTTCTTCCTTAAAAATGACTACTTGACACTAAGAACATTTCTGACTAGGCATCACTGAACAGTAGATGGATCATCTGAAGGACCAGATGCATCTCTCAGTTATTTCTTTTTTTTTTCTGAAGGACAGATACTGTAATCTGTCGTAGATAGTTTCTTTTTAGGCTTGCCACCTCTTTTGTCCTCCACTTGTCAAATGTCTTTAAATGTTTTAAAGACACACAGCACACCATGCCAAGATATGCCAAGTTTTCAGCTGATAGATCTTTGGGAATCACATTTTTGGTGCAACAATGTTGTTTTATGTCTGTGAAACTGTTATCTTTAGGATTTTTTATACGTTCATTTAAAAAAATAGAAAAAAATTAAGTGTTTTTGTGACAGTCCACAAGTAACGAAGTGTCTAAAAATACAATTTACTGTTGGTGCTTGGTTTTCTGTTAGGTGTAGACAGCACTAGTTCATCCCTTGTGTCCTTATGCTTGAATGATTCATAGGTCAGTGTTAAGGAACTTAACAAAAAAAAAAAGGAATTCCTCTGATAACAGTCAGGTAAAAGGACTGGACTGAAAATTAATACAGACAAAGACAGAAACAGAATCTTATCTATACAATGCATAGAAAAGTATACTGTCATAAGGCAATAAGATAGACACCCTCTAGCAGAGCTGATTTGGGCTGAGTTCCATACATTGCGTATCATTCCTGTAGTCTATTTGTAATCTTAGTGACCTTCTACTTTCAAAATAACCACATATGGATGTGTTTATCTACTAACCACCATTAATATTTTAAAACTTGATTTTTGACAAAAATTAACTCCCATATCCAGGGAACAGAATCACTTTTTAAAGCGTTTAATTTATGGTTGATGTGAAATGTGTCTGTGAGGAAAAAGAACAAAAACTCTGAATAAGTGTATTTGCTCCTAAGTAGAGGGTTATACTTCTCTGAGTTTAAAGGTCTTGATTATAAGGGGGTAACACTAGGAGACAAGGTTTTTGAGAGGATTTAAAAATGAGAAATTGCCCCCAAGTGCATGATATTTCAAAGGCTTGCTTCTTCCAACCAAGGATCCACCTCTGCGAGTCTTATAGTGCTTTCTCAGTGAGGAAAAGACAGGAATGCCTCTCATTCGTTTTGCAGTTCTCCTGCTGATTTCCCCCAAGGAGCTCACTGCTCATAGAAATTTCTCACAGAATCCCATTGAAGGCTTGGATGGTGCCTACAGAGAGCAATTTTATGGAAATGGGAGCATCTGTTTGGCAGAGGCATTCACCATTAAGAGTGGTTCAGTTTTTGTTTTTGTTTTTTCAAATTTGAACCAATTAACTTCACAAATGCAAAAGCAGAAGAGTCAAACTGCTGATTCATTCCTATTCAGACACTATATAGTGACATATTGATTAGACATTACAGTAGGGTATAGTTGCTGAGGAAATATCATCATTGGTTTTTGGTGTAAAGTCTTGTGAGCAAACCTAAAATGGCCATCAAAAGGCTCATAAGAGAGTTTTATTTCATTGGGTGAAATTAAAATTAGGCATAAGGACATATAAATTCTTTAGCCATATTTCTTCCAAATATGTTGTCATGGATTCAAAGCTACAAGATGTGAAAAATGTGTCATACTTTTAAGAGATGCAGTATAAGATTCATAATATCTGTAAAAATCCTCTTTATCAGCAACAGGTATGATGTGTAATGCTATACGCGCCGACTGTAAAGCAAAAAGGATGTGTTTGTGTTGATTTTTGGAGTCCCACTTTTCATTCCAGCGCTGCTTCTGTAAGGCTGCGCTCCCCCCTTTGCCTTTTGTTTCTGAGGTGGAGCCTGATACCCCGACTTTACTAAACTGAATTGCCGGCGAAACAGACGGACAAGACAAGGACTGGAACCAGCAGTCGCTGGCACAGCTCCGGGACGCGGCATATCGGGGGGGACAGGCGGCTGCAAGGAAGAAGAGGGACTTGGGGGAGTGCTTCGTGCGGTTTAGTGATCGTATAAACCAGCTTCACACCACAGAGGCACAGGAAAGATGAATAATTTCATATTGCTGTCGCTTTTTGCCACAGTTATCGTCGGAAAGTCACCTCGGCTGAAATTTATTGTGCACGGTAAGCGACTGCTGTGATCCTGGAATATTGTCTTGTTCTGACATATTAAGCCAATCGTTTTTGAGTAGTCGAGCGTGTCTTGTGTTTGTGTTTTATGTATGGAAATGGATGAATGAATGAATGGATGAATAGTTGAACTGATGGAGGGATGGACGGATGATTGGATGGTGAAGAGTGAGTTCAGTCCAGGGGTAATGCGCCCATCTTTATTTCCCCCTTCAGTACTTCTAATTACCTCTTGCTGTGTTTTACTTGGAAAAAGAGACATAAATAAGGCGAATAAACCTTTAAGAATAGGGCTTCATCTGGATCAGTCTCTGAAAACACCACCCTCCCCCCTCTGACCAGGTAGTAAATTACGCGCTTCATCATTCAGGCCCTGCACACATGTCCACAGGCTATAACTGGATATAGGAGAAAACTGTTCCAGCTGTTTAAGTATTAGTTTTAACAACAGTCAGTGTAATGTAGGCCTACTCAATATACCCCTAGCGTGTGTCTCAGCCAGTTCAGGTGTTATTACAGTTCCAGGTTTCTATGTGTGCGCACTCGTCTGTCCGATATGTATAAATTGGAGCTAATTTGTGCAACTCGTGGCTTTCTATCAGTCTTTTTTGGTGACTTGTGTTTTCCATTTATCTCAGTGCACTACAAGTGCAAGTGTCAAGATAGCATAGACTAATTGTCGTGGCCCCCTCGCCCGCCCCCCACAATATCTTCACATCTTCAAGGCGCACAGAGCGGAATAAAACCAGAAGTGCTCAAAAAGCGACCTTTCCTCTGTCAGGAGGAGGAACATGGCGCCTTTCCCCGCAACACAGCTCGAGGCTGTACCCTTTTGAACACCCGCCTGCCACTGCTGAAAAATATCATTACTGTGAAATATGTCTCTTTGGAGGTTGGCACAGTCACTGTAGCTCCCGCGTCCTTGTGGAGCTGCAATGCGGGACACGGCAGCTGCTTCACACTGCAGAGGAAGAGTCCTGCACACTGAACAAGAGCACTGCTTTAATATAACAGCATAAATAAATAAATATATTCAATATCTGTGTATGTGTACACAGAAAGGCCGAGAGGGAGAAAGGGAGAAAGGGAGCGTCGAGCAATGAATGGAAAATTCCAACCCGTCTCCTAGTTATCTATTCCACTCACGCCTTTTTACACCTCACACAATCCCCTAATATATTCAGCAATCAATAGAGATGGGCGCTGTATGTCAAGGTATTGGTATCTTTTTTCCTCCCCTCCCCGCGGATGTACTAAACGCACAAGATGACGGCCCTGGACGTGCATGTCATATCAATCAAATTCGTTGTTGTTAAGCAATTCCAACGTTAGCAGTGGTTGCCTATCCTTAGAACACAGTCGCAGAGACACACAGGCACCCACAAGGAATTCCAGATGGAAAACTGTCAGAGGAAATCCATCAAAGGCGCAGTCTGGAGCTGTTTCAGCAACTCTGACAGCTCCGAGGTCCTTATTTTAGACGTTTTGCCAAATCAGAACATTTGGCAGGTTCTCACACCTTCAAGGAATTTGTTGAAGGTTAAAACCTGGTTTTTAGGTTAACATAGGATTTACTTAAATGCTTAAGCTCCTTGACAGAGTTAGACCCTTTTCAGGGGTGCTCAAGAACCCCTAAAATAACAACAAATATAGTACTACTAGTAAAAATAATGCATGTTCTTATTTTCTGACATGGTTACAATATAGTGTGGATTGGAAAATGAGTTTTGAGCTCTATCCATTTGCATGGACACTATAGCGATGGATTTCAAGACAGGACTCATATAATTCTAAACACAGCTTGAACAGGAAGGCACTTTACACTGGAACTGAGACTACAAATCAGTTCTTTACTTGGGACTAGCCTAACTGATGCCCCGTGTTGTGTTGCACAATAAAGAGAGGGGCTTTATATGAAATTGAAAACTTATGTGTAAAAGTAAATCGCTTACCAGTTTTCTTCTTGCACAAGTGCATTCAAAGGCAATGTGATTTGCCTATGTGTGTACTGAGTGATGCCGCTTCAATTGCTTGATGATTTGATAGACTTTCCTCATGTGGTTAAGAGACTGAAACAAAGTTGTGCGCATTTCAGCTCACATCTGCTTTGCCACAAATTGATTCTTAACTTACCTTGGAAAATTCTGACCATCATGATTGAGTCTTTCCCTCAGATTTCTGAAAGGCTCCACCCTAAAAAACGGTGTATTAAATTGAAATCTGTGATGATTCATTCTGAATTATTCTTAGAGACTGCAAAAAAACCATCTAACTAATTAAGTTGCTTTTGAAAATACTATTGTTATGTGTACATAATTGAAGAGGTAAAGAGTTTTGAATACCTTTGCAAACAGCATATTCAGTATTATTATAATTATTATTCATGTAAGTAAAAGAAATGTATTATTGTTTTATTAATGTATTAATTGCAAAGCAATACATGCATGCCATTCTGATTGGGGGTTGAGCCCCCCCTAAATGTCTGATCCTAGATTCACTCCTCAAGACTGGACCTGCCCTGACTGATGGAGATATTGTTGGAGTAATTATTTAAATTACTATGCATTCATTAAGCATAGCCTACACTTTTGCCCAAGTCTATTACAGTAAGTGCATTTAAGCTAAGGAAAGCACGATTCCATTAAACATGCAAGTGCCTTCATCCCAAACAACAAATAGGATGCAGGTACAATAAATTCTACCTTTATGATGGTTGTAATTTTGTTGTTGTTTTTAGAGTGTTTATCCTAATTAATACAAATGGGGTACGCATTTGCTGTACGTGCCTTTCAGTATAAATCATTGAACTACAGCTGCCCCAAAAAATACAGAAGGACCATTAAAAAGAAGTACCTCTGCAGAATAGTCAACAAAATGATACTGATCATTATGTCCTTCACAGAGGAAAAACTTGAATATATTTAAGTCAGGTTTACTCAAAAATAATATAAAAATGTAAATGTCTTATGTGTTGTGTGGGCTTGAAATGGGCACCAAAGCAAATTATACAAACAAATGACTAATAATTCTTTACATGCTATGTATTTATAGTTAAACATACATTTCATTGGCCAGTTTGGTGCAGCTATCCACAGCTATATCTAAAGACGTCGATATTCCTGAGGTGTAAAAAATTTGTCCACTTAAGAGTAATCTTTCTGTCCAGTTGATGAATCTAAATCCAATGTTCACTGTGCATTTAGCCCCGTTTTGTCCAGCAATTCCTAAGAAGTCAAAGTGACTCTGGAGCAGCTATATACTGTATGCTATTATGTTCACCAGCTCTTTGTTTACTTGGTCTGAGTGATTTGTGGCACTCAGCAGGTAGTGCTATGCTGGCATAGCAGAGCTTTTTCCTATGAAATTACTCTGCTGCAGCTACAAATGGAGTGAAGGAGGAAAGAACCAGAACAGTAAAATGACAGGCCAGGAAACCAAAGCAGCTTGCTGAACAGAGAAAACAACAGAGCTGAGGGAAGTTAGATGATAATTCTCCATAGATTTTACACATGGGTATTTGAACCATGTATTTATGTAAAATAGTGATTAGTGCAGCTTTAATAGCAGTGATACAGAAACCCTAAGCACTCATGCACCATTGTGTGTGAAATGCACGTTTCTCTCAAAGAATGAAAACAGGAGAACTGTTCTCTTCTCCTCTCTTCTTTTAAGGAGTGCATTATGATAAGGATTTGAAGAAGGTTCCAAATAGGATACTTGCTTTACTGCATATTATGTGTGCACACCTTTTGAGTGACAGTCATATTTAGTAGTCATATACACTCACCTGCCAATTCATTAGGTATACCTCTTCAATTACTCATTAATATAAATATGTACCACTCAAAAAAATTAAAGGAACATACTGAATATCTATACTGATATGGACTGGGTAATATGTTAGGAACAAAAAGATGCCACATCATTTGATGAAAATGAAACATCTGAGGTGCAATCTGGTGGCATCAGATGGACAGAAACATGATGTGGGGGCAGTCAGTGGTCTCAGTTCCTTCATTCTCCATGAACTGCCTGCATACTTTCACCACATGAGGTTGAGCATTGTCCTGTACCAGGAGGAACCCAGGACCCACTGCACCAGCTTAGGGTCTGACAATGGATCCAAGGATTTTATCCCAATACCTAATGGCAGTCACAGTGTCTGTAGAGATCTGTGCATCCCTCCATGGATATGCCTCCCTAGACCATCACTGACCCACCACCAAACCGGTCATGCTGAACGATGTTACAGGCAGCATAATGTTCTCCGCGGCTTCTCCAGACCTTTTCACAGTTGTTACATGTGCTCAGGGTGAACCAACTCTCATCTGTGAAAAGCACAGGGCACCAGCGGTGGACCTTCCAATTCTGGTGTTCTATAGCAAAAGCCAATCAAGCTCCTTGCAATGAGTACATGGCCCACTAGAGGACGTTGGGCCCTCAGGCCACCCTCATGAAGTCTGTTTCCGATTGTTTGGTCAGAGACATTCACATCAGTGACTTGCTGGAGGTCATTTTGTAGGACTCTGGCAGTGCTCACCCTGTTCCTCCTTGCACAAAGGAGCAGATACCAGTCCTGCTGATGGATTAAGGACCTTCTACGGTCCTGTCCAGCTCTCCTAGAGTAAATGCCTTCTCCTGTAATCTGCTCCTTGCGCTTGAGACTGTGTTGGAAATGTCACATATTAATGTGTCACCATGGATGAGTTGGATTACCTGTGCAACCTCTGTAGGGTCCAGGTATTGCCTCAGTCTACCAGCAGTACGCTGACCCTAGCCAAATGCAATCTAGTGAAAAACAGTCAGAAAAGATGAGGAGAAAAATGTCAGTGGCCTCCACCTGTGAAACCCTTCCTGTATTGGGGGTCGTCTCATTGTTGCCCTTCTAGTGCACCTGTTGTTGATTTCATTAACACCAAAGAAGCTGAAACTGATTAACAACTCTCCCTGCTACTTAACTGACCACATCAATATCCCAGAAGTTTAACTGACTTGATGCTTTCTTCTGATTAAAAAGTGTTCCTTCAATTTTTTGAGCAGTATATAATCAGCCAATCGTATGGCAGCAACTCAATGCATTTAGGCATGCAGCCATGGTCACGATGACCTGCTGAAGTTCAAACCAAGCATCAAAATGAGGAGGAAAGGTAATTTAAGTGACTTTGAACATGGCATGGTTGTTGGTCCCAAATGGACTGGTGTGAAAATTTCAGAAATTGCCTGTCTATGGAGATTTTCCTGAAAAATAATCTACATGATTTACAGAGAATGGTCTGAAAAATCAAAAATATCCAATGAGCAGCATATTGTATCTCCTGGTGAAGATGCTGTTGTTGATGCCAGAGGCATGCCCACACGGCTTCCAGCTGATAGGAAGTCAAAAATAACTGACCTAACTGCTTGTTACACAAGATGCAGAAGAGCATCTCCTAACATATAGCATCTTGAACCTTGAAGCAGATGGGCTACAGCAGCAGAAGATCACACCAGGGTGAGGCTGCAAATCACACAGGCTCACCAAAATTGGACAACAGAAGATTTGAGAAAAAAATGCTGCCTGGTCTGATGAGTTTTGATTTCTGCTGCCACACTTGGATGATAGGGTCACAATTTGGTCTAAACAGTATGAAAGCATCCCTGCCTTATATCAGTGGTTCAGATGGCAAATGTGGTGTAATGGTGTAGCGGATATTTTCTTGGCAAACTTTGTTCCCCTTAAAACCAAATGAGCATCATGTATACACCAAAGCTTGCCTGAGAGTTATTGCTGACAGTGTCTGTCCCTTTATGACCACAGTGTCTCCATCTTCTGATGCCTGCTTCCAGTAGGATAACACACCATGTCACAAAACTCAAATCATTTCAAACTGGTTTCTTGAAAATGACAATGAGTTCACTGCATTCAAATGGCCTCCACAGTCATTAAAGCTTAACCCAATAGAGCACCTTTGGGATGTGGTGGACCGGGAGTTTTAGTTCACAGATGTGCAACTGACAAATCTACACCAAATGTGTGATGCTGTCATGTCAGTATGAGCCAAAATCTCTAAGAAAATTTTCCAGCACCTTCTTGAGTCTGTGCCATTAAGAGTTAAGGCAGTTCTGAAGGCAAAAGGGGATCCGATCTGGTACTAGCAAAATGCAACTGATGCAGTGGCCGGTGATTGTAAAAGGCTGTAAGATTGTAAAATGGTAAAATAGGTCAAACAGAGAAACTAAGAGAGAGAGGTTGAGAACATGTAACATAAAAATGAGGAAAGGCAAAAAGATAATTGGAAAGAAACAAACAGGGAGAGAGAAACTGCAGCTCCTTTCAAATCTAATTTGACATGTACAACACCTTCTGAAATATCAGAACATTTTACTGAAGTTCAGCCATCTATTGTCTTGACCTTTTCAGTTGGAGGTCTGACCACATCCAAACAAAATTCTCTTATACTGTGAGTCTCAAGGATATTTTCTTGTCATGTTCATAATGAAGGACCTTGAGGTACATCTGTAAAACAGCTTTGTAGTAAAAGATTCCATGTAAGTAAAACAGCAGCTGTCATATGATTTCTGTGCCAAACAGAAAAGCTTCAATAGATGTATAGACCATTTACTTTGCCTTTGCTTTTATTTTTTCCACTATTTAAGATTTTTTTTTAGTGGAGACTAGTCCCACAAACAGCAGCTGTGCTTTAATCTGCAAATTTTTAAAGCAATTAGGTTCTTGTTTGATTAAAAGTGACTGACAAATTTGAAAATGTGTTAACTTCAAGGATTACACTTTCCTCCGAGGGTAAAAAAACTCTCCAACCATTGTTTTCAATGAAGCCTTATAAAACAAACAAACAAAAATCAACAAAATTAAACAAGGTTGTTTCTCTTAGTTCTTGAACAGCTGACCTTTTGAAAATTCAAGATTTCTAGCACAGCACAGTGGAGAACATCAAGGAGTTCAGACATTTTACATGTATATGTCTGGCCCTTTGAAAATGATGTGAAGACACTGAAAAAGATGCTTCTAAAATGAATGCATATTCGGTTCATGCAGTGTGCTTTTGCTCCCGGGGCAAGGCAGAAACTCATTATCAAATCCATGCATCCATTTTCTTCTGCTTAGCCAACTCAGGGTTGCTGGAATCTATCCCAACTGTCACAGGGAGAGAGAAGGGGCACATGCTGGACATGTTGCCAGTCTATCACAGAAAGAAATACAGCCATTCACACTCACATATATGGCCACTTCAGAATCATCAGTTAAAATTAACATGGATGTCTTTGGACTGAAGGAGACAGGGTACCTGGAGGGAACCCAATATCAGTCCCTGCTGGCTGATGGATTTGAACCCTAGACCTTCATCTTGTGATGTGATAGTGCTAACTAACACATCACCTTAATACCACTTATAGTCCTTTGTTTGCAGTCACTTTTGCTGACAAAAGCACACTGTTTATGCCACAACATGTTTATCCTCCCTCATGAAAGATTTGAGTAGATTTTTTTTATTAAAATTATAAAACTTGAGTTGTTTTCATCCATGTTTACTGTTTAGTAGTCATTGCCCTCCCTTACTTTTGTTGGCACTTTATATCTGTGTGTATCACTGTGATAATGTGAAAGACTACACTCCTAGACTGCTTATACAGTAAAACAATGTTACCAAGGGGTTTGTGGACTTGAATTGTGAAACCTCAACTTTGGCTCTTTGGACATCATCATCTTGGGTTTTGAAGTTTAGGCCAGACGTCAATAGCTAAAACTACCAAGCTTAGGGAGAAGGGTGAATCCTAGAACTCTGGGTGGATTTGATGGATTTTTAATTTGCACAATGTGAACAATTAAAAAAATAAACTAAAGTAATATTAGAACTGCATTCTTAATTGGACTGTAAATACAACAAATCACACAGCATTACTGTGTGTTGTCTGCTGGTTGCATTAAATATCCCAAAGAAAGAAACAGAGCAAATACAACTGAGAGATGCAGTTCAGTGACAGCTAGCTAGCAGCTGGCTGCTGGCTATAGCCTGCGTCAGCAGCAACCTGTCAGTCAAAGCAGTCATGCCCCTAATAAAGCAGGCTTAGGCCTTTACAATCTAAGTAAATGAGTAAAATTAATAGATTTAAAAAAATCACCCTCAGTATTCATGAATAAAAATTATTAAACTCCTCCACTTGTGCAGGGAACTCATTCCCAACCTGGAGTGGGCACTCCTACCTTTTCTGACTGAGACCAATGGACTCAGACTTGGAGGTGGTAATTCTCATCCCAGCCCTTTCACACTCAGCTGCAAACCACCCCAGTGCAAACTGAAGGTCATTTTATAAAGCCAACAGAACCACATCATCTGCAGAGATTAGATCCTGAGCCCACTAATCTAACACCTTCCACTCATTGGCTCTGCCCAGAAATTCGGTCTTTAAATGTTATAAACACAGTTAGGGACGAAGGGCAGCCCTAGTGGAGTCCAACACCCACAGGAAACAAGTCTTACTTGTTTCCAGCAATGCAAACCAGGCTTTTGCTATGGTTGTACAGGAAACCCAAAGGGACATGGTCAAATGCCTTCTCCAAGTGCACAAAACCTATGCAAACTAGTTGGAGAAACTTCCAAACACCCTCAAATCTCCTTGAGAGGACAAAGAGCTGGCCCAGTGTTCCACGACCAAGATGAAAATCATGTTCTCAAGTGTGGGAAGATCTACTAGTTGATCTAACAACCCTCACCTATGATCATGAGCTTTGGGTAGTGACCAAAAGAATAAGACTGTGGATACATGTGGCTGAAATTAGCTTCCTCCAAAGGGTGTCTGGGCTCCCACTTTGCCATAGGGTGAGGAGCTCGGTCATTCGGGAGGGACTCAGAGTAGAACCTCTACTCCTCAACATCGAAAGGAACCAGTTGAGTTGGTTAAGGTATCTGACCATAATGCCTCCTGGATGTATGGCACATGTGGCAATGGTGCTGTGGACTATTGTAATCATTTTCATCCCAGACTTTTGAAACCACATTAGGCTGGTTTGACAGATTTTTCCCTCAACAAAATGTCATGAATGTTCACAAGCAGATGCAAGGCAGGTAAGACACCTGACCTTGTGATAGTCATAGATACCTCGTGACATGTCATGCAAATTCTTTCCTTCTATTTTCACATCTTGTATCTTTATTGTAACCACTCCATAATGATTGGCAAGGAGTCGTAAACCCATCATGCCCATTTCTTTACCTTTTTAATAAAAACTGACCACTACGCGACGAATCACAACATATTTGATTCATAATCAATTTTACATTTAGTAGGAACAGCTTGTAACTGCTGCTCCTGTGACTCAGACATAGATAGGAGGCAGAAAATGGATGGATAGATGGATGGATGAGCTCTCAGTACATTTTTCATGAAGGAGGAAATTAGTTAGAGACCAAACAGGCTGTAAACGGGTTTTTTTTTGTTTTGTTGTTTTTTAACACGGAGTTCACTCACTTTTGAATGTACAGCAACAGCAGTTATTTTTCATTTGGCAAGCTGTCTTTCTAAGGTCAGTAGTCTGTAAAGTTATCCCAAAGTAATGACACATATGGTTTACTGTTCAGTCATAGTAGCAG
>VUQH01069004.1:13530-37384 GCA_015106775.1 Etroplus canarensis
TTTGCCCCCCCCCCCCCCCCCCCCAATTTAAGCATCAAAAGGGTGAACGCTCTGTAATTTGATCCAAGTTGCTCTAACATTAAATTAACCCTTTCTCTGCAGTTGAAAACAGGATGAAGCAGCGTAACCTTGGGAAGGTGTTCTGCCTGCTTACTGCCAAAACAAATTCATTCATACAAATCTGTTGGTGCGCATTCAAATCTGCTTTAATTTTTGCCTTAAGACTGTCAGACAGTGAAATTAAACTGTGTGTTCTCTGTAGGCAATCAACCACATTGGACTTCTTTGCATATTTCCCACTTCCTTGTGAAGTACAAGCTTAATCAATTAGATTACTGCCAATGAAAGAGGCTGCTGTTTCCATAGAAACTTGCTAGCAACCTTTTACACTTCCACTCATCACTACTTCATCCTGGTTCTGCTTTCAAAGTAGATGTCTTTTTTTCATTTTCATTTCAGGGATGAGAACATCTCATCCCTGAGAAACCTTAATAGGAAACTGTAGTTGTGATGTAAAATAGTCAAGAGGTTTACTGAAGTGTTTTTAGAACAAAAATTAAAAGTAGAAATGTACTACTCAAACAAAGACTAAATAAAATAAAAAAGAATGGCAGTGCTATTAAAGGGGTTTATAAGCTCATATTTTAGTACTACAGCATTTATTATTATCAGCCAGCTTTTTAGAACTCTAGAAGATCCTTTGGTGTAATTTCTTTTTGTATCATATTTTAAATTGTAGGTGGGATTTTAATCTATTTCTAAATACAGGCACAGTTGGAGTGTAGGTAAGTGTGAGTCTGATTGGATCTGTGATTCAGACGTACTTTTGATTCAACCAGCAATCTGTGATAGGATTTGCCCACATGATTATTATAGAGATTTGTATGTTCCCACCAGATGCCCTTTTCTTCTAACACCCAAGCTGGGCTGACTCTCTGTTTCATGTAAAGCCAGAAAGGGCAGTAGTGCTGGATCAAATGGTTTTGTAAATTAAATCAATCCATAGCCAGTACTTCTCAAGTTACTTCCTTTTGATGACAGATTACATGAAGATTAAAAAAGGTTAGCCTGGCTAAATCTGGATGATCTTTGATAACACACTGAAACCCCATTTTCCTCTCATACATCGGCCTTTTGTTGCTGTCCTTGATCCTATGACAGCGCCAAAAAATTCTTGTGAACTTCAGGCAGCTTTTGAAGTATGATTTGAAAGTATATTTGAAATATCTATTTATATTCTTCCTTCTCCCTTTTTATTTGTATTTATTTAGTTGTAGCTGTGGTATTTAACAGTTTACATGTAAGAGGACCTTTACCCAGGATACAAGGGCAAGTGAAAAAGTTCCAGAATTCAGTGTTTCAAGTTTTCATCATGGGTCAACAAGATGATCAGAGCAGATAAGGGGCAAAAAAGAAAAAAAACATTGAAATGAAGCATATAGAGTTCAGGCTGTGCTAGAGAACAGGCAAATAACCAGGGGAGGGGGCACTCTGGAAATGGCTAACAAGGCAATCTGGAAACTCAGGTGTGCCCGTTGGGAGGTATGGTACTTTTTTGCTCCTGTTCACCACAGCAGTGCAGACTTTTGGCTTTAATTCCAGGGTTTTAACACAATTATTAGAATAACCCCTTAGAGATTACAGCCATTTTTACAGATAGCCCCCAATTTTCAAAGAATCATAAGTAACTGGACAAATGACTGAAAACCAGTTTCATGATCAGGTGAGGCCTGTTACTGTATTGAATGGCACTGAACATGCATTTAATATATTTGTTCTTGTTTTAAAACATTTATGGGTATTTGTGAGTGCTGATGTTTTCATCAAACATACCCTAGTTTTCAGTAAGTCAGCACCCGTTACTCGTTGAATCCTTTTAAAGTTAAGTTCTCTTTTTGGTACACTGCTGATAGACGTAGCAGGATGAAGTCTGAAGTGTATAGGGCTAAGATTCAGCCAAATGCTGCAACACGGGTTAGATGGTATTTAACGGCGCAAATGGATAATGACCCAAAGCCTACTGCAAAAGCAACTTAAAAGTTTCTCAAGGCAAATAAATGGGATAATACTGAATGCTCAAGTCAGTCACCTGATCTCAGCCCAGTAGAGCAGCAACAACTGAAGGCGACTTCAGTAAAGACCTGGCAGAACATCTTAAGAGAGGAAACACAGTATATACTGATGCCCATGGATTCTGGACTTCAGGCAGTTATTGACTGGAATAGATTTTCATTCAAGTCTAAAAAACAATTCTTGAATTTAAAATTCTTTGTCCCATTACTTTTGAGACTTTGAAAATGGGGACTATGTATAAAAAATGATTGTAATTCCTAAACAGTTAATGCAGTTCTAATTAGAACCTCTTGAATTGAACCTGAAAGTATGTACTCCAATCACGCTTTGATTGCCTGATTATAAATCTACTCTGGTGGTGTACAGGGGAAGAATTACTAAAACCATGTAATTGTCCCAAAACTTATGGACCTAACTGTCCTAGGAGGAATGGAGTAGAAAAAGTAACTGAGTGTTGCAGTAAAATCAGTAGGTGATAGACAAAAGTATTAAGAATCCAGAAGCAGTAGGAGTAGTGTTACACTATCAAAATCAGAAATGTTTGCTGTTTTCACTGTTTTTATATCCATTGCACTGAGAACATTTAATTGCTTATGTAAAAACATGCATTTTTACAATAAAATCTCTCTGACAGAGCTCTCATCCCTTTTATTTGTCCTTCAGAGCCCTCCAGGTTCCACTTTGACAAACCAGAGAACTACATCAGCATGTACCACCAGGAAGGGAGCGACACTCTTTACGTAGGTGGCAAGGCAGTGATCTACGTGTTGACGTTCACAGACAGAGGGGTCCGCGAAATAAAGGTACTGTTTGCCTTTAGCTGTTTCTTCTGAGCTACTTTTATTTTATTTAGCTTTTAGGAAGTAATTATTAAGATAAATACTGCCAAAGTTCAAGCTGTCCATCCCCTTCAAAAACTACGTTGGCAACCAAGCAAACACTTTAACATCAAAGAGGCTTATTAGAAATATATTAAGACTCTAAGATGGGAGAAACAAGGACTTCTGCCCTATTCATTCATGTTTTTAATGTTAAAAAATTCTGCATTTATTATCAAAATGTTCTGTCAATTACATGATAGCACATGTTATAATCATCTGGAAGGTATTTGAATGGCTAAAGCTCTGTGTTAATGCACTGCTATAATAAAAGTTGTCAGAAGGGATTCAAGTTTAGGCAACTAAAGCTGTTCGGTTAGTTGGAGGAGAAAAAAAACAGGGTTTGGTTAAATTTTTTATAAACACAGGCCCCCACTCTATGTGTATAATACCAGCTTTCTTTTAAATAAATAATGTGCACTGTGCTGTTTTGTAAGGTACCATGTGGGTTTGTAGAGGAAAACTGATAAAATATGAGTGAACATTTCACTGATACGTTTATTGCTTTTCTTTCACAGTTTACTTTATTTGCTGTTGGCAATTAGTTGTATGCAACCACAATTTATATATCTGCTGAAATAGATAAAGTCGCAGTAATACTTTATTAATTCACAAAAACATCTTTGTATATCTTGCTCCTGAGCTGTGAGATGAAAACAAATATAGTTGCCATCCTGCTGTGAAGACGACACAGTGAGCCAAAGAGGGCAGAGAGAGATAGCTGGCCTGCTGCTGGCCCAGTAAAGCAAATCTAGTGAAGGGCGATGAAGTTAGGTCATGCATTCATTAATGAAGCTGCAAGTCTCTCTGAGGAGAGAAAATATAATTCACTGAGCTGATAATGTCAATACAGGTTTGAGATTACACTGTGTGCACTACAGTGTAAACACTGACTAGAATCACAAATTGAAATTGACTCTAACATCAAACACATATTTTCAGCTAAATATGAATATGCCCCGTTTTGTTGAGTGATCAAAAGCTTATTGATTGTGTCTTAAAGAGGGGTGATGTGTTTGGCAATTAAGTGATATGCTATATGGACAAAAGTATTGGGTCACCATGCTTTCATGACATCCTATTCTTTATCTATAGACATTAATATGGAGTAGAACTGTTCTAGTAAGATGAAGCTTTAAGATTTTCCTTCATTGGAACTGAGAAGCCAACCCCAGAAAAACAACTCCATAGCATTATCTGTCCAACACCAAACTTTACAGTTGGCACAATGCAGTCAGGCAGGCAACATTCTCCTGACATTTGTCAGATAGACAAGTATGATTCATCACTCCAAAGAACATGGTTCCTCAACTCCGAAGTTCAGTGGCAGCGTGCTTTGCACCCCTTCAGCTGATTCTTGACAATGTGCTTGGTGATGTAAGACTTGCATGCAGCTGGAAATTCATTGCATGAAGCTCCCAGTGCACAGTTTTTGTGCTGATATTAATGTCAGAGGATGATTTGGAACTACAGTTATTGAGTCATCAGTGAGACAGAGGGTTGGTGACTTTGAAGCACTGTGCACCTCAGCACTCTGCGACCCCGACCCTGTAACTTTACATGGTCTGCCCATTTGTGGCTTAGTTTGCTGTGGTTCCTAAATGCTTCTGCTTACAGGTGATCGTAGAGTATGTAGGAGGAAAGAAATTTCACAAACGGACTTGTCACACTCCAATTCAGTGAACTCTTTAGAATAGCCCAGTCATTCACAAATGTTTTTTAAAAGCTGGACTTCATGGCTGTGTGCTTGATTTTATACACCTGTGGCAATAGGACTAAATTAAACACCTGAATGCAATCATTAAGAAGTGTGACCCAATATTTTTGTCAATACAGCGTCTGTTCATATCAGACGGTCTGTTCTTACTTACTTACACTTTTAAGTGACTATTTGACAGGTTAAGTTGCTTATAGTGTGGTTAAGCAGAGCCGAGCCATAGAAATGTAAAAGAATACTACTAAATACTCCTAAAAGAACTCCTAAAAGGAGCAACAGTGAGCATCTACTCTTGGTGTCATTCACACAGGTTGTTTATTGAGATTCAACAGTTGTAGAGTCAGACATTTGTGGTAAAAGGTCAGAAAACCCAATTATCTGCTTTACAATGAGAACCAAAGCCTGTTTGACGAGCACAATGTTCAGCAGTTTTTCAAAAGGGGTAATTCATTCTGCCTCTTTACACCACTGCTTTGTGGATGGACAGCCTTAGACAGCCTTAGAGAGTAGTGGAGAAATTACCCTATAGTTCGTTTGTGCGACCAACTTATTATGACTTACATGTCGACATTAAGCTGCCTCTAGCTACTTCTTGTATAAATTAGTGCATTTAAAATGTGCACTGGTATCACCTTTAGATGTGACAAAACTTGACACCTTTCAACATATATTTAATGCTGCAAAACAGTGTATTTTACCCAAAGCATGATTTGATTCTAATCTCGTCCAAGCAATTTTAGTCCCTAAATGTATTAAAACAAAATGAAACATAAAATTAGCCCCACATGTACTTTTATGTCTCTCTATTCCTATAAGTTGTTTCAGGAATGTTTGGTCATTTCAGACAGTAGCAACAAAGGATTGTTGAGTTGAAAGACTTGTGACTTCACCTCCATGTTCTAAGAGGAACAAGTTCATGGAAGTTCTTGTGGAAGTGTGGAGGCAGGGTGAGGTAAAAGCGGGCTCCAGTGTGAAGTTGTAAATGTCAGATAATGAAGTAACTCTTGAATGCAGTGAACAGGCAAAGTGTTATCTAACAAGATGTGGATTGTGTTTTAGAAGCTGCAGCAAGGTCAGTGCCTGCTGAACCAGAGAAGTGTGAAGTAACTTGGCACATACTAAACATTCCCTCCTCCCACAGATCCCAGCGGAATCAGATCAGACTGCAATTGATACCTGCAAGGCAAAGGGTGCACCACTTGAGGTAGAAATGCTTCCTCACTGTCAGCACCTCCATCACTTCACCAAAGAACTCTCTTCATCCATCAGTGCATAATCATTAAAGTCATTCTTTTTCTTCTTGCCATCATTGTCATCTTCATCTGCAGCAAGGTTTGTGTCACCATATTCAGTTTTGATTCAATAATTCATATATGGCTTATGTTAAATTTTAAGGATTTTGGCAACCAAATAATTCACATAAGCATAGGAAAAACATGCAATAACAAACAAAGACAAAGAAAATGATAATCTGTGAAAATGAGATAAAATTACGCAGGAGACGGCGTCACTTCAATAAACAAATGTTGTACAGCTCACTGAGTAGCAGATAATTGCAGCGAATAATTTGTGACTCCATAGAGAATGGTGGGATTTTATAACAGCATTAAAATTAAAAAGAGTCTTAGAGATTGGTAATGTGAATCTTCAATTGTGAGTTTAAATAGAGATTGAGAAATGATCTAAAAAAGTGTAGGACAAGTTGCTGTTTAATGCCTGGCATTGAAAATTGGAGTCTGTAGTGTCCCCATAGTGTAGAGGTCCACACATTTGTCTCACAAGCGAAAGGTCCCTAGTTTGAGTACAGGTGGGGACCCAAGCCCATCTTGCCATGGAGGGTTGCGTCAGGAAGGGCATATGGTGTAAAACCTTTCTCAAATTACCAATGCAGAGTAATAAACCATGGTGACTCCTTGGGGAGAATACAAGGGAGCAGCTGAAAGTACATAGAAAATTAAAGTCTGTAAACAGACTCCGATTTCTTGGCATCTAAAAGTTGTGATTTAACAAGACTGCTATCATTTAACATCAAAGCATTATGGATACAGTTTCTTTTATTACAGAAAATTAACAAGGTCATTTAAATAAATTTTCAATTTATACTCTGCGCTTGTTCAGTTAAACAAGAAATGGGATTATCAAACTGATGTTTAATACTCAGCCACTTAAACCTATTCCCTCTCATTATACATGCAACCCTAAGATCAATGTATAGTTTTGGGACCATGGTGCTACTAGAGTCCAGAGAGGCAAGGTTGAGATGGTTAGTACACATGTATAGAGGAGGGATAGTGGGTACAATGGGCAAAAGATGTTGAAGATGGAGCTGCCAGGCAGCAAAATAGGGGAAGTCCACAGACAAGGTTCATGACAGAAGAGGATCGAGGAATAGTGTGAGATGGAGGCAGATGATCTGCTTTGGTGACCCCTAACAGAAGCAGCTGAAAGAAGCAGAAGGTGCCACAAGATTCCCTGTGAAATCATTAGAATTTTAGCCATAAAGTTCAGTACATCGTAAAGCCAAACCCATATTATTAATATTTAATACTATTGATATGTACATGGAAGCAGCAGGATACTGGCCAGAGTCACTAGAGAAACTCTCTTAACTTCATGTTTTATGGAACATAAACCAAACAACTGGGAATTCAATTCAATTTGTTTGTCTTAACATAGCTCCTACTCACAACAGTCATGTCAAAGCACTTTGTATTGCAATGTAAAAATCTTGCAATGTTAGCGTGGGAACCCCAGCAATCAGGCAACCCCTTATGACCAACTACTTGAAGAAAGAAGAAATCCCTTTTTAACAGGAAAGTACCTCCTCAGGAAGGGGCAGTCATCGACCATGACTGACAGGGGAGTAAGAGGAAAGAAAAAAAAGGAGAGCACCAAGACACCAGGGTTTCTCTCTGAGAGAGAGTAGAGATAAGTTAATGACATACAGTAGTGGCATGTTAATGCAAAGGCAGTGAAAAGAGGGGATAAGGAATCCTCATTGCATCATGGGAAGTTCCCAGCATAACTAAGGGATGGTTCAGAGTCACCTGATCCAGCCCTAACTATCTACCCCTAACTATCCATAAAAAGTTTGCAAAGCTTCAGCTAATGCAGAAGTGTTAACTGGAATGAATGGGGGCCATCTAAAAAGATAATTTTCATGTCTCTTAAAGGATAGATCCTCCATCTTTAAGTCTGTAAAAGCAGTATTTAGGTACCTAATCACTGAAACAGCTTGCGCTCCTTCCTGTAATGAGCTAAAGACAAGGTAAGGTGAAATGGGGACAAAATGAAGAGACATTATTAAAGAGGTGGTGTTTTTAGTTGGCCTAGAATTCTAACAATACAGAATTACCCTTCATATGTACAGGCAAAAAACATTCACAAAACAATGGAAGTGACGTTACGGCACAGAACAAAGAGAACAGTGTTCTTTTTCCCTGCACAGCCAGAGCTGAAGCTTCCAGAAAGTCTGATAATGACAGGTGGTGGAGAATGAGTGTATCCTGAGTCATGCAGCAAAACCTATGGTCTTGTGAAGGGGAATGAAGGACAAAAGGCAACATTTTCAGCAATTTACAGCCACTGAGTTTGTGGAAAGCATTACCCTTGATGTTAGAGGAAGGTTGGGGGTTACCAGGAGGTAAAATACCCACTGTTATTGGCAAGACTGACTACATATCCAAATACTTGTACAGTTTATAAACTGTATGTCCACTTCACAATCAGTTTATCTAGTGCACAAACACATTCTCTCATTACTAGGTGCAATAAATATGCACACGAATGACAGAAACAGGCCACCCTAAACATAAGAAAAAGAAACTCTCATTTTAACTCTATTCTAAATGACCCAGCCAATTCACAGTAGCAGTGAATTTTATTTGAATGCTCTGATTTTAAACATATTGCTGAATTTACTAATCTCAGGGAGTACCACGTTTTTCATGAAGCAGCTGTGATGTCATTTGTGCCTCTGGAGGAGCTTTGTCAGTTTTGAAGAAATGACTCACTTCCGTTCAGTTCCTGTTACAGTGGCTCTTAAATCAAACAGTTAAGATGTTTGATAAGATGTAAGACTTTCAGCTTTAATTCAAGAGGTTTAACTGTTTAGGAATTACAGCCATTTTTATACATAATCCCCCATTTCAGAGGCTCAAAAGTAATGGGACAAACTAACACAATTTTAAATATAAGGGTTTTTTAAAAATACTTGGATAAAAATCCTTTGACTGAAGTCTATAACTCATGGACATCACCAAATGCTGTGTTTCCTTCCTTGAGATGCTCTGCCAGGCCTTTGCTCCAGCCACCTTCAGCTGCTGGTTTGTGGGTCTCTTTGCTTTCAGTGTGGTCTTCAGTCATTGAAAAGCTGCTCTGTTGGGTTTAGATCAGGTGACTGACTTAGCCATTGAAGACAATCACATTTTTTGAGAAACTCTTGGGTTGCTTTTCAGCATACTTTGGGTCATTATTCATTTGCACTGTGAAGCATCAGCCAATCAGTTTTGCATCATTTGGTTGAATCTGAGCAGAGAGCATAGCCCTGTACACTCTGTACACGTCATCGGTAAACAGTGGTGACCCAGTTCTTTTGGCATTGCTTCCACTATGTCTGACAGATGATGTGCACCTTGTTGTAAATCCTCTGTATTTACATTCACGAAGGCGTCTCTTGATTGTAGACTTTGACAGTAATACGCCTACCTCCTTGAGAGTATTCTTGATTTTTATAGAATTTTAAAGGGGTTTTTCTTAACCAAAGGAAGAAATCTTTGATTGTCCACTTTAGTTGTCTCCTGTGGTCTTCCAGGGCTATTGGTGTTGCTGAGCTGGCCGGTGCATTCCTTCCTCTTAAGAAAGTTGATTTTGCTATATTTTTGATGGGTTTATTTTGATTTTTCAGCCTAATAATGGCCTCCTTCTCTTGCATCAATATCTCTTTGGACATCATACTGTCAGCTTCAGTAAAGAGCTACCAAATGTTCTACATGTGGAATCATCTTCACTGTTTGTTACTGGAATAATGAGGCAGCAGGCCTCACCTGGCCATGAAGCTTGTGATCAGTTAATTTGTCCCATTACTTTCGAGTCTCTGAAAATGGGGTGCTATGCTTAAAAATAGCTCTAATTCCTAGACATTTAATGTAATTCTTTTCTCAGGCTCCTTGAATTAAAGCGGAAAGTCTGTGCTTGAATCATACCTTGATGGTTTGATTTAAAATCCACTGTGGTGATGTACAGAGAAAAGCTTGAGGAAAATGTCAGATTGTCACAAAATTTATGAACCTGACTGTAACACAGCTTAAATATTCCTTGGCTTTGGGAGTCCGATGATTGAAGTATGGCTGGTATTTTATTCTGAACTGTCTCTTGAATAGCAGGGGAACATCTTAATGCATTCAAAATGTTTAACATCAGCTTCTACTCAGAAACGAAAACACTGAAGAAGGCATCAGTTTGAGTTTCAGACCAACATCAAGCACTGGCACCAAAATTTCCTCAAGAACACAAACTTACTTGTTCCTAAGCCAGATAGCTCATAGCAGTTTCAAACAGAAACTAACTCTCGCCATTTAAACTTGCTTACTCTGAATTCAGTCCTACATTTTAGTTTGAACAACCTAAAATCACTGCCCAAAGTAGTTCTCAGAAGAACAGAAACTTGCATACGCTCCACGAAAACCAAAGATAAATAAATAAAATGTCAGCCCACGCTCCTATCCAAACACCTACACATCCACCTACTCACACTTACACAAGCTCTGGCCCTGGTCTTTGGATTTTTCAATGCACTTTTACTGTCTCCAGAGACCCATCTGGATTTGTGATATGATTGCTTTAAAAAAATACACTTATCACATTTTTGTTAAAGATACATTCCAACTAAAGTCTGTTCATTGTGATCACCACTATGACCCTAAACCAGAAATATATTTTCATCCTCCATGCAGCAGTACATTTGGGATCCATTTTCTGTACTTAATAAATACGTGATGCATATGGAGTGTTGCAGTGTTGTACTGCAGGTCTAAGTCTCCTGATTGCTGTCTGCCAAAAATGTTCAGCTCATGAATGGCTTCCAATTTCTCTTAAATCTCTTCGAGTAATCCACTTTTTCTCTCGTAATCTGCTATGTGTTGTGCTCTTGCTTTGTTTCTCTAGCTCTCTATTCCACATTTCTCTCCTCCTCTGTTTGTTTTTCAGTCCCTTGCTTTGTTTCTTGTTTTTTTCCCCTTTGTGCTCTCGTTCTCCCTAATCACTTTTTCACATACTCTCCTCTATTTTCTCTCTCTCTTCCCTTTTCTTATCTTAATCCTTCTGCCAATCTGTATTTCTCCCCCATTTTTCATCTTGCTTCTGAATTCTGCCTTTGTCTCTCTCCCTCTCTCTGTTTATGTCACTCATGTGCCTTTTCTCCAACAGCTGGAGTGTGATAATTTCATCACCGTCATTCAGAAAGTAAACGACACATTCATAATATGTGGGACAAATGCAGGAAGCCCCAGGTGCTGGATGCTGGTAAGAGGTTTTCCTTTTTTTTCCAGGGAAATTTCTTTAAGTACGTGTGCCCCACTTTTTACTGATGTGATTGCTTCACCTACAGTCTGAGTAATCCCAAGATCAGCTGCAATTAGCATTTATTTTTCTGCTTTCTTATTTCTTCAGTTGGTGAGATAAGGGCTGGGGATTTTATTGCCACAGAGGACATTTTCGCTTAGTAATGAATATGTTACCCCACAGCTAAGCTGAAATGTTCTAAACTCTGTGTCTTGATAGAGAGATAAGTGGGTGTAATATGTATAGGAACAAACTAAAACGAACGGGGTTTACAAAGCTAGAATTCCACTGGGCTCAAATGTCTACGCCTTCCTTCTGCAGGTTAATGACACAGTGCTGACTGATGTGCAGGGTGTTGGGCAGATAGCTTCAGCCTCTGACGTATCACCGCCTTACCCTTCCCAGAGGTCTATCAGCTTGCCTGCAGGTAACAAATATAAAAGAAAAATTACAAGTCTTGCAGTGGTGTATGTTTATGTGTGTGTTGGGAGGGAAACAAAGAAAAACTTACATCTTCTTTCTGATGTGATATGAGAAAATGAAGGCACTACAATGAAACATGCCTTTCAAAAGGAGAATTTTATTATTGTCTGTAAACCTGATGGATTTTTAGCCATGGACAACATAAAAATACACTTACTTAATGGCCTCCAATGTGGGTTAATGTGAAGGAGTGGCAGTTTGAAACATATGATATGAACCAGAAAGACGTTCACTTGTTTTGAATGTTTTGAATTAAAGGGATTTGCCCTTAGCTATGTCAGCAACTAAAAACTAAATAATTAAGAAGACTTTTGAAAGATTTTTAAGTAGGATTGGCTGGATAGGCTCCAGTCCCATCATGACCATGAATTAGACAAGCATTTCAATGAATGGATGGATGGATGGATGGAATTTTTTACTATAGTGATAGCTATAAACATTTTAGACCACCTATAATTACACCTAAAGGAGCTTTTATGACATCCCATTCTAAATCCTTGGGCATTAACATAGTGTCGGTCCCTCCTTTGCAGCTATAACGGCTTCCAGTCTGCTGGGAAGGCTTTCTACAAGATTCTAGAGTGTGTCTGGGGGAGTTTTATCAGTCCTGGAATTTTGGTTAACTCATCTTTAAAACATTGCTTTACTTCATTGAGCATTGCAGGTATTAGTTTGCGCACAGCTTTCTTAATGTGCACAGCATTTCGAGTGAATTGAGGTCTGGACTTTGACTGGGCCATTGCAACCTTGGTTATTTTCTTTTCCATCCATTATGTTGTAGTTTTGCTTGGGATCATTGTCCTGTTTCGTGAAACAATTTCAGACAAGCTGTCAGAATAGATGGCCTCACATTTGACTCTAGAAAACTTTGGTAAACAGAGTTCATGGTTTCCTCCTTAAAACTGTGTTAACATACACCTGAATACTCCAAACAAGCAAACTGCAGAAATCTCTGTTTTTACTGAAGTGGTCACATTTGCTGATGATCAGTTGATCAAGTGCTTTTGCTTAGCAGCATCTGGCTCCTGCTTACCCTCTTAATTCCTGTGGAAGCACTATGGATGTTGTTAATTTTTTCCACTCACTGCTTCTACATTTTGGCATTATTTTTGCTGAATAATAATGACATGGTGTAATATGCCATATGAAGTTGTATTCATCTTATTTTAAACCTATTAAGGACCAGATGATGTTTTGTTATGTCCTCATAACTAAAACTTTAGACATAAAAGCTGCATACTTTCTTTTTCAAATGACTGTATGATAGAATTGGGCACTGGATTAGTGACTTTGAAAATGATCAGTTTGCCTAAAATCAGTGGAGCTGAAGAGAAGCCTGTAATTGGAATGAGAATACTCAAATTAATTGCAGGTATGCCCAGTTACCAACAGTGAAATAAAGAAAAATATAGCTACAAGCAGCAATGAAGGGGGCAAGCAGTTCAACAGGGCTTAGTCACCATGGAAACTTGATGTTGTAATGTTAAATGTGACTGCAAGCACATGTTGAGAAAAATGCATTTTTGTTTACTGCAGCACTCCCCAAGAAACCTGCATCGATAGACCAAGATCTTTCTGATCATGTTCTCATTTGTTGGCTTTGCTGCCAGATTTGATTGGCTGTTAGGAATTAATGGTTTTGAAATTCTGATATCATTTTATAACTTTACTGAGGCTTGGTCTGATGGCTAATATAAGCTAATTTTGATGAAGATGTAAAAATGTAACCTTTGGATTTTTTTTGACATCCAATATATATTCAGTATGGCAGTAACAATCAACCAATTTTACATAACACCTTGACCTAGTGGCATTCCAGAGGCTGTTTGGCAGGTTTGCTGATTTGATTGGCTGTGACTGAGGGCTGATCCTGGAAAATCACTGTTGCAAGGCTTTATTTTTTTAGTTCTTCTGTGTGAGTTTTGATTAATCCAGCCACAAGGGGAGTTGCACTGTCTCTCTGTGGATCTTGAGAAAACATATGATAGTGTGCAAAAAGAGAGGAATTGTGGAATTGTATGAGGAAGACAGGAGTGGCTGAGAAGTATATGAGGGTGTTACAGGACATGTATGAGGACAGTGAGACACTGGTGAGGTGTGCAGTAGGAGTGGCAAATGGGTTCAAGGTGGGGGGGGGTTACCTCAGGGATCAGCTCTGAGCCCCTTTTTGTTAGCAATGGTGGTGGACAGATTGACATTAGGATTAGGCAGGAGTCTCTGTGATGTTTGCAGATGATATTGTGATCTGTAGTGGGAGGAGGTAGCAGGTGGAGGAATGCATGGAGAGGTGGAGGTATGCGCTGGAGAGAAGAATGAAAATCGGTAGAAGCAAGACAGAATACAGGAATGAGAATGAGAGGGAGGCAGGTGGAATGATGAAGATGCAAGAAGTAGAGGCAATGAAGATAGATGAGTTCAAATACCTGGGGTCAACCATCAAAAATAATGGACAAAGTAAAACAAAGGGTAAGAAGAGAGTGAGTAGCTGCAGATGAGTGTCAGGGGTGCTTTATGACAGAAGGACAGTAGCAAGAGTGACAGGGAAGGTTTACAAGAGAGAAGTGAGACCTGCTATGATGTATGGTTTGGAGACGGTGGCACTGACAAAAAGACAGAAGTTGGAGCTGGAGGTGGCAGAATTGAAGATGCTGAGATTTTCAATGGGAGTGACCAGGATGGACAGGATTAGAAATGAGTACATCAGAGGGGCAACACAGATTGAGAAGTTTGAATACAAAGTCAGAGAGGCAAGGCTGAGATGGTCTGGACATGTTCTGAGGAGGGATAGTAGATATATTTGAAAACAGATGTTGAAGATGGAGTGCCAGGCAGGAGGACAGGGGGAAAACCCTAGAAAAGGGGGACATGCAGAGGGTTGGTGTGACAGAAGATGATCAAAATCAGAATTAGAATACTTACTTAATCCCAGGGGGGAAATTGTATTGGATGCAAGGGATAGGGTGAGATGGATGGGGATGATCCACTGTGGCGAATCCTAATGGGAGCAGCCAAAAGAGAAAAAAGTACAAGTTTTTGCAAAGATCAGAAAGAAAAGGTCTTTGAAGATTTGATGCTATATGGTAGAAAGTCAAGTATTGTGGAAATTAAATTAAAGTTAAAACAGGGCATATGATTCAAAATGTCCAGGCACTACAGTACTTAAGGCACAGAAATTTGGTATAAAGCATCAGTAATTGTCAAATCAATGGGCCAAAAGTCACAAATTTTTACAATAGTGTCGTATATGCTGCCATTGACTTGTGTAGCTGATGACAAGAAAAGGTACAATACACCATGGATTTCACTGTTAGGCTCCAATAATCATTAGATTAGGAGTAATAATTAAGAAAACTGAATGTAATAAGGAATGAAAGTTTTTAATGGAGTCTCATTCAGTTCAATTTTGTAAGAGGGCCGCCATTTTTGAAGAGAGCCGTCACTTTGCCATATAGCTTATTTTAGAACAAAGCCACCTTCAGCCGTCTATATTAACTTTGCTCTTTTGCGTCAGGAGCAGCAGAGTGACACTTGTGAGTCCCGGGCTCCCCGGAGCCATCTGTCTCTCATTATCACCATCTATTCATGTAATGCAAATGAGTGAATGCTTTTATCTGAAGTACCTCACAATATTTTGGAGAGTCAGTCCCCTACAGGATAGATGTGTTTGCAGACTCTAAAAGCCAGTGTGGCCCTTTCCTGGAACATATGGCATCCTTATAATGCTTCCGGTTCTTTGTTCAGTTTGCAACATCAAAAATGAAATAAATGGGTTTTTCTATTATTTATAAGTATCATATTCCTTATAATTATTGCTATACTTCACAAATGATAATCACGATCCACTTTATTTCCTTATTGTTTACAGTTTAAATAGTGGCTTCAGTGATTCATTTTTAATGACTCCAATCTGGCAGACATAGACCCACAACAGCAACCACATAATGTATCATATATAGCATCTGACCATGCAATTCAGCATCTTCTCTATATGCCAGTCATTAATAAAATGCTAAATCATGGATGAGAGCCATAAACCAATGTATTGATATTGATGCTGTAAGAATTAGGCAGGCTGAGACTATATTTTGAGCCTTTCCTGTCACTCATTCATTCATTCATTTATGAATGCAAATGAATGCATTAGATTAAATAAATGAAGCAATAAGCAGATAAAAGTAAAGAAAACGCTTTTATTCTCTACAGCATTTATAGCCGAAGAGGCAAAATTTACCTGTAGGAAGTTATTTTTTAAAGTATTCAACTATTCCAGCATGACTGTTCCCCAGTGCACAAGCAAGGTCCATGAAGGGACAGTTTGATGAGTTGACTGGCCCACGCAGAGCCCTGACTTTAACTCCATCAAACACATTTGAGATGACTTGGATGCAGATTGCCAGTCGGGCCCTCTCATCCAACATCAGTGTCTGACCGTACAAATACTCTTATACATGAATGGGCAAAAATATCCACAGACACACTGCAAAATTTTGTGGAAAGCCTTCCCAGAAGAGTGGAAGTTGTTATAGCCGCAGAGGGGGAACTATAAATCCTCCTGTAGGCATAATGTCTATGCAGCATAATACTTTTTTTCCTAAATAGTGTATGTGGCTTGAATCAGTTTTGGAGTACTAAAAAAAGCCGTTAGTTAGCCGCACCATCTGCCATTGGATGTTCACATGAGAAACGAATCATTCAGCATTGTTAAAATGTAGCTGTTGTTTAACTGACTCATTCAGAAAGTATTATTCAGAGAGACATTCTTGCAGATTTCTGGACACCGGAGAGAAAACTTTAGGGTAATTGTTCTGAGCATTGGTAATGCCAGTGATTCCTTTCAGAATAAAAGATAATAAAATAATCTTTAATTATTAATTATTATTATTTGTACCTGTGTACAGATGCCTGGAATTTTCTTTTGTTTTGAAAATCAAATTCAGTTTTAAAACAGGATCATACATCTCTGTAGATACTCAAAGGTTTTGTTTACATCTGTTTTGTATTTCCCATTGTCAAGATACATATGCACATGTGTGTATATATAGAGATAGATAGATAGATAGATAGATAGATAGATAGATAGATAGATAGATAGATAGATAGATAGATATATGTACACACACACACACACACACACACACACACACACACACACACACACATTTATATCTCAGGAAATTCAATATCGGGTCACATTTCAACATCCACAGATCACTGACTGTCTGGTATGTTGTATAATTTTTCTATTTTTCCCCTCCAGGATATTTATTGTTTCCCTCCCATTATCTCAATGCTCTGTGTTCAAAGCCATGATGATGATGGGCTTCTCCATACCCCCTCAATTGGCAAAAATCGCCCCCTTTATTTGTGAAAATATAAATCTGCTAATGAAATGTAATATTCTTAATTTGCAATTGTGCTGAATCAAAGGCAAATGTTGCCATTATAATTCACCATTTTCACAAGATTGCCACACAGGACTTAAATGCTTTTCTCTTTTCCACGGCAAATAGAACTCCTGATTGTTTGATTTTTGAGCAGTGCATCACGTTAACAAAACAGAGATGTTTCTAATTAAACCGGCATTTCAGTAGTCATACGGCTTGATGAGAGACACGATTTGCTAAGCCATCCTATTCAAATGGATTGTGTGAAAAAACACTCAAATCAGTGAGAGACTGCGCTGCAGGATGCTCTTTCAGATTGGGATTGATTGAGCTGAGCAGCATTCAAGTAATGATCAATCCTAATTAAGATGTTAGTGTCATGATTTCAAATGCTTTCCCCTCTGCATTGCTATGGAGACAGAGCTCTTAAGGTTTCTAAGAATGTGGTGATTGGTGGCTGCTCATCGGTGCAGTGAGCTATTCTGCCTTGATGTCTTCTTTGCTCTTGCTCCTCTTTCCCTCCCCAGTGTTTTTTTCTCTTTGTCCTCCTGAGCCTCTTTTTCTTCACTCTCCCGCTCTGTGTTTAATGTTCTCCTCTCTGCACCTTCCTCTTGTCTACCCTCAGTCACTCTTTTTCTTGTGTCACGCCAATCTCTCTTCCTCTCCCCCTGAAGCTTGTACCAATCCATCAAGCTCCCTTTATGCCTTCTCTTTTTTTACCCACTGTTCACCCTCTCTTCTCCTGTCCATTTTTCTTCCTCGCTGTCTCAGATGGGAGTCTGTATTCTGCTATGTCGTCGGTGGGAGGTCATCCTGGCTCAATCCGGCGTACGTTTGGCTCCCAGAAACTCCTGAAGACAGAGAACGTTTGGCTGCTAAGTGAGTAGGAGGAGGGAAGTCACGCAGAAACCGTACAGGTTTAGACTAATACATATGGAGATGGTGGGTGGTACTCTCTGTAAATCATCTACTATCATTCCCATGGGAAAAAAACATGTAGGTGTATTAGCTGTCAGAAACCTATCCACTGTGATCAGCCATTTATGCTCCTACTGAGTCTCCTAATTTGCTCTTTTGAAATCATACAACTCCTGCTTAAATACAATAGCATAAAAATGGATTAAGGCTATGTTTGCTTATCCAACAGACATTGGTGAGGTAGTTTCTAAACAAATTAATTGTATCTCAACTGACATATTTAAATCTCATCACAGATCCACAGTTTGCAGGAGCAGCCATAATCCCATCTTCACAAAAATACAAGGAGGAGATCTACTTCTTCTTCACTGAGTTCAACAAGACAGCCAGAGTGGACGAGGAGCCATACAGAGCTCGAATAGGCCGAATCTGCACGGTAAAAATCCCACTTATTGCTGAAATTGCATAAAACTAGCTTCTTCTTCTTTCGGCTGCTCCCGTTAGGGGTCACCACAGCGGATCATTTATGAATCGACATATTTGATTTGGCAAAGTTTTTACGCCGGATGCCCTTCCTGATGCAACCCTCACCATTTACCCGGGCTTGGGACCGGCACTAGGACTACACTGGCTTGTGGGCCCCTGTGGCTGGTTTAAATTGCATAAAACTAGCTAAATCTACATATTTGCATTAGTATGATTTACCAAGTGCATTAATGTTAAAATTGATCTAAAAGTTAAAGATACCTAAATAAAAGGATCGATGGTTAAAGAGAAGTGTTTCATGTTTAGTGATGGATTATCTATCTCAGACATGTAAGGAAATTCTTAACTTCCTCATTAAGGTTTTTTGTTTCCACTGTGCTGAGCTCCTTCCAGGAGGTAAATGAGGAGTCTAGTGTTTTTTTCTTCTTTCTGCACAAAAAAGGATCCAGGGCATGTTCAGTCTGGTGTACGTCAAAATGCGGAAACAGGAAAATTGCTATGATTGGTCAAGAAGTGAAAAAAATGTGTTTGGTTTTGTCTTTGGTTTAGTAGTCAGAAAATTGTGCCAAATTGTCATCGTACTTGGACTCATGAGATTACTATGTCCTGAACAATCCAACTTTACCCAGGAGAAACTCTAGTTCAAAAGCCTGTGATAACTGCTTATCAATTCCCAAGTTAATTTTCATATTTTCACAGAAAGCTTTGGAGTATCAAGCAACTGGCCTTCAGCAGAACTAGCCTTTACCTATCTCTACGTGATACCAGTTCTTGTGCATTTTTAGATACTTTGAACAAAGCAGTCTTCATTAATGTGTTTGCTGACAGCTTCTTCAGTGGCTCTGTCTTATGCCCTGCTTTGCTGAATAATTCATTTAAAACAGATTTGTTAGAGGGCACCTTTAACAAAGCAAGTCTTGCTGTTTCCATTTGTCTACTTTATTTGTGGTTAAGGAACCAATTCTTTATAGTGCTCTGGAACAAAACAAGCACAATCATTCTTTTCCAAATCGACAGAAAGAGGGGAAATGAGTTCTGGTGCGTTAGGTTAGAGGACAGCATCTTCTCAGAGAAAACAGAGCCAAATTAAAAATCACCTTTATCAAATTATTGACAAAGTCCTTTTTATTTCTAGGTGGATGAAGGGGGCATCAGAGCCTTGCTGGCAGACTCTTGGACCACCTTCATGAAGGCACGGGTGATGTGCGGTGCAGGGAACACTCAACAGCAGTACAACAACATGAAACAGGCGGTGGTGCTCACGGCTCAGGACAAAAGGGCTGGGGTCATGTATGGCCTTTTTTCCAATGCATGGTGAGTTTTACAACCTTCACAACCTAAAGGATCAGTGTGTAAGATCTGGGGGGGGGCTATATTAGGAGAAATGGAATGCAGACTTCATAACTGTGTTGTCATTAGAATATGATATCCTGTTATAATGAATCATTATGTTTCTGTTACCTTATAATTAGTCCTTCATATAGGAATAACCCAGAATGTACAGGCCAATCAGTGGATCTAGAGAGAGCCGAAGAATAGCCAGCATAAGTTCTCTTACATGGCTGAAAAGGAGGAGTGAGGGAGGTGATTGCACTCTGCAGTCTAAATGCTTAATCCTGCACGCTTAAACTTTAATTGGTTAAATAGAAATTGATGCTATTTTAGAGATTTAGTTGATATAAATTTTTAAAGTAAAGTACAAATGTGGAAGGCTGTAAAGATTTTTCAGGTATTGATTTTGACCTCACACTCAACAAACTTTTGACTTACACTCACTGTCCACATTATTAGATACACCTAGCTAGGTTGGACTTCATTTTGCCTTCAGACCTGCCTAAATTCTGTGTGTCCTAGATTAAAAGAGGTGCTGGAAACATTCATTAGAGATTTTGGTCAGTATTGACGTGTTAGCATCATGTAGTTGCAGCAGATTTTTCAGCCTTGCAGCCATGATGCAAATCTTCCAAAATTGCTCTGTTGGACTGAGATCTGGTGACTATAGAAGTTATTTGAATATAGTGAACAAATTTTTATGATCAAGAACCACTTTGAAATGTTCTGAGTTTTGTGATAAGTCATGTTATCCTGCTGGAAACAGCCATCAGAAGATGGGGACACTGATCAGCAACAATATTCAAGAAGGCTATGGCATTTACAGTAAATGATGATCAGCTGGTACTACGGGGCTTAAAGTGTGGCAAGAAAATATCCCCCACACCATTGCACCACTAGCAGCAGCTTGAACAGCTGAGGCAAGACAGGATGGATTCATGCTTTCATGTTGCTTATATCAAATTCTGACCCTACCACCCAAATGTCACAACTTAAATTGAGACTCATGAGGCCAGGCAGCATTTTTCCAATCTTCTTTGTCCAACGTTAGTCAGAATGTGCAAACTGTAGCCTTAGTTTTCTGCTTTTAGCTGACAGGACTGACACCGGATGTGGTCTTCTGTTGCTGTAGCTCATCTCTAGAAGCAGTCTGGCTTCAATAAGCTGTTTTTTCCTTGATAACCACCTCTTACTGGACATTTTTGTTTTTTTGGACTGTTCACTGTAAACCCTAAAAATGATTGTGAAAAATCCCAGTGGAGCAGTAGTTTCTGAAACACTCAGACCTGCTCATCTGGTACCAACCAGCATGCCACGTTCACAGCCACTCAAATCACCTTTCTTCCCCATTCTGATGCTCATTTTTAACTTCAGCAGGTTGTGTTGTCCATGTCTACATACCTAATTGCATTGAGTTGCTGCCTTGTGTTTGGCTGATTAGATATTTACTTTAGCAAGCGGCTGCACAGATATACCTAATAAAGTGACCGGTGAGTGTGTATTGACTTTTATTCAGAGATATGGTTGTGTTTTTCAGCATCAAGGAAAATAGAAGTATTAATTAAATAATCAGATAAAACAAAATGATACACAGCAGTACACACCACATGTCTCACATTTGGAAGAAACTTTCTGTCAGTATCAGTTTCTACCTTTATTAATTGTAACAGCAGCTTTTTGTTGGATTAAGAATCTGCTAAATAATTTCCACCAAGTATGCATATCATATTTCAGTGGTATCGCCTGCCATACACAGTACAGAACAGATGGTTTTGTGATTTTCTCCAGGGGGCAGGAATTAATTATTGAATGTATTGTCTGCTAAATTTTGTGCAAATAAATTCCAAACTATGGTATGCAAGTTTGCAAACTTGCAAATACAAGCAATTATTAGCTAAACATCTGTGTTTTAAATGTACTGATCTTATTTACAGCATCATTGAAGTTTAAAAATTAACGGTGAGCTGTGCAGTTGTGTGGGCTCATCCAATACAAACATCAGAGAGATTTAATCAAATGTCTAACATTAATTGCCTTCTGCCCTGAATTCTATACTCAATATAATCAATATTAAAGCTGCTTGTAAGCACTGGGCAACAATGCTGAACATTTGATCTATAGAGCCATGAGTTGAACGCAGCTTTCATTTGCAGTCCTTGTTCCAGTCTTAGCTGGTGGCCAAATTCTTTTCAAATCTTCTGTACTGAGAGTGTGTGTGTGTGTGTGTGTGTGTATGTGTATGTGCAGGATTTGCCCTTTGAAGTTTTTATTGGAAGCAGTCGTTAACCTGAAAACAAAGGCAATGGTTGTGGTTACAGGCAGAAAAAAGGTCAAGTCAGAAAAAGAAGAATTGTTACAGTAATTACTGGCTATTTGTACAATTAATTCTAATAATTTTAAATGTTGTATAAATAACACATTGACCTCAGACACAGATTGTGATTATAGATTTAGAATTCTTGTCTGCTGCTTCAGAGCCACTTTCCATGCCTTTATTGTGGATATAATCACTCATTTCTTTCCTTTTGTTCAGGGGCAGAACAGTGATCTGTGCCTACTCCATTGAAGATATTGACCAGGCCTTCTCCACCTCTAAACTGAAGGGCTACAGCAGTCCATTCATTGGCAGCCGTCCTGGGATGGTAAGAAAAGTGAACAACCAAAAAGAATCAACAGTGTGTGCTAATACATGAGTCAGCCTAAATTTCAAAAGTGAAATGAAGTGTTTTTTTTAAGTAATGAATTGGTCTGTATTGAGTACATCACTTCTCCCCTCAGTGTGTCCGCAAAAACCCAGCGACAGCAGAAAGTCAAAACAACATCAAAAACCTTGGGGTGATCAGATACCACCCAGAAATTGAGGATGTGATTCGGCCTGTTGGTGTGGCTCCACTTGACCTACCTACAGAGGACCAAATCACACATACAGTGGCAGACATTGTACTGGCGGTCAATGATGAGCATTACAGCGTTCTATACCTTGGAACAGGTATGTCTATGTGTGTGTGCTTGTGCATTTGCGTGCTAAAGCTTCAGCCATTTGTCAGAAAACATGCTTTATGTTGTTTGCTGACAGTTTCAGGCTGTGAATGATGTGTTACACACTCTGATCTTGCTAACACACACTTTAACCAATCTGTTGGGTGGCCCTAACGTTTGTAAGATCATCTGCCTCCATCTCACCTTATCCCTTCTGTCACACCAGCCCTCTGCATGTCCTCCTTCACTACATCCATGAATCTTCTCTGTGGTCTTCCTTTTGTCCTCCTGCCTGGCAGCTCCATCTTCAACATCCTTAGCCCAATATATCCTCCGTCCCCTTCTCTGTACATGTTCACATTATTGCTACCTTGCCTCTCTTGTTTTGTCTCCAGGCCACTCAACCTAAGCTGTCCCTCTGATGTACTCTATTCTAATCCTGCCCATCCTTTGTGACTCCCAGTGAAAATTTCAGCATCTTAAACCATACCACCTCCAACTCCACCTCCTGACTTTTTGTCAGTGCCGCCATCTCCAAACCATAGCAGGTCTCAGTACCAACTTGTAAACGTTTCCCTTTCACTCTTGCTGCTATCCTTCTGTCACAAAGCACCCCTGACACTCGTCTCCACTCACTCCACCCTGCCTGCACCTTCTTCTTCACTTCTCTTATGCTCTGTCCGTTGTTTTGAATGGTTGACCCCAGGTATTTAAACTCATCCAAATTCACTACCTCTACTCCCCACAGCTTCACCATTTCACCAGCCTTAGTCTCATTTACACACATGTATTCTGTCTTGCTTCTACTGATTTTCATTCCTCTTGTCTCCAGTACATACCTCCACCTCTCTCTTCCACTTCCTCCCTACTCTCACTAGAGATTACAGTGCCATCTGCCAACATCAGACTCCTGCCTGACCTCATCTGTCAATCTGTCCATCACCATTGCTAACAAGGAGGGGCTCAGAGCTGATCCCTGATGTAATCTCACCCCCACCTTGAACCCATCTGCCACTCCTACTGCACACCTCACCACTGTCTCA
>VUQH01069004.1:37404-48192 GCA_015106775.1 Etroplus canarensis
CTGGTCACTCCTAGTGAAAATCTCAACATCTTCAATTCTGCCATCTCCAGCTCTGCCTCCTGTCTTTTTGTCAGGGCCACCGTCTCCAAACCATACATCATAGCAGGTCTCACTACCGTCTTGTCAACCTTGCCTTTCACTCTTGCTGCTATCGACACCTGACTCTCGTCTCCACCCACTCCACCCCGCCTGCACTCTCGTCTTCACCTCTCTTGTGCTCTGTCCATTGCTTTGGATGGTTGATTCCAAGTATTTAAACTCATCCACCTTCACTGTTCCACCTGCCTCCCTCTCATTCACCCACATGTACTCTGACTTGTTTCTACTGACTTTCATTCCTCTTCTCTCTGGTGCATACCTCCACCTCTCCAGGCTCTCTTCCACCTCCTCCCTACTCTCACTACAGATCACAATGTCGTCTGCGAAAATCATAGTCCATTGAGACTACCTATCTATCAATCTGTCCGTCACCATTGCAAACAAGAAGGGGCTCAGAGCTGATCCCTGATGTAATCTCACCCCCACCTTGAACCCATCTGCCACTCCTACTGCACACCTCACCACTGTCTCACTGTCATCATTTACATCCTGCACCACCTTCACACACTTCTCAGACAGTGCGGCTTCATCTGACGTTCTCTGCACTAGCATAAATCTCATCTGTAGTTCCTTTAGAAAGGTTCCATGTTTAAGCTGGTTAAATAATTTTATCATCCCTTATAAACCAAGAAACACGTTGTTTCTATTTAACTGCACTATCATCCCGGCAAAAATTGTGTTTATATCTACCTTAGCAAACTTTAAATGGCCAAGTAGTAGATAAGCCATAGAACACAAATCTGTGAGCCCAAGAGGCTCCAAAGCTCTGCAGAGATTTTGTTAACTCTCCTTTTGTTATAAAAAAATTAACAAGAAAAAAGTCAAATCTGTTTTTTCTTTACAATAAATCATCTTGCTCTTGCTGCTAAATGCACTTGCTTTGTTTCAATTGTTAAGGGGAACAGCTTGTTCTCTGCATCCGACCAGCAGCATTTTTACATCATGGCAAGTAAGCCACTGTATACTGTAGAATAAAATGATCTAATAGTTCAGCACTGGCACAAGCAGGAACAGTAAATTAAAACTAAAATAAGATTTAAAAAATATTAATTCTTAATTCAAGCGCTGGAACACTGACAACCTATCAAAACATTTTCTGCTCAAAATCTTTTCAAACAATCCCTGGCCTTCAGAAGCCTGTTTCTATTTGATCAAAGCTGCAATTCTGAGCCTGTGCTGCTGCCCATAGCAGTTACTGGAAAAATTGCGTTGTGCCTCAGGGAGATCGCTATGGCAACCATCACAAGTCATATGCTCATGTGTGCATCGGTGTCTCACTACTCTCAAGTTCACCAAAAGAGGAATGAGTGTCATCTCTCAAAGTGCAAATTGTGACTGCTGCAGTGTGTATGTGCTTGTCATTCATAAAGCCTTTCTGGGTCGGTTATATTTTTAGCACACAAAAAACAATGTAATGTTAAAAAAGACAGGTTTATATCCCATCACAGTGGGCTTTACAAACTGTGTCAGTTATGGGAGGGAAAGGATGGTGAGCTATGAACAGCAATGGGTCTCTTTGTTGGCCTAAAAAGAAACTAGAGCAGTTTGAGACACATTGGTATCTGAGGCTGGGGGAACACGTTGTACTATAGATCTGCTGTTTCACACTGACAGAATGTTTCCTGTTTTTATTTATTGTTTATATTTTCTGAGACAGTAATTGGCATACAGAACAGAACATGTATTGTCAGTTAGATCTATTTTAGCTTCTGTAATTTACGGGTCAAAGTATTAGATTCCCTTTGTGATCTTTTCTGAAGTCTGGTTGATGGCTTTCCTTTTTTTCTTCTGTTTAATATTGCATCATCTTCACCTTAGGGCACGGGCTATAAATATTCACTCCTTGTAACAACTCAAGCTCATCAATCTGCATAGATAATTTCAAACATGATCTTGTATCTGTATAAATGATGATGAGAAGCTGCCTTCTTGAAATAATTCAGGATTTAGTGAGTGACGGCAGCTCATATTGAGGGATAGTTGCATTATAGCAGTTTTGATTAGACGGGGTGAGCCAATGTCCACCTCAAGACGAGAAACAACAAAATCAAAGCAGACAGTTTTTGGTTATCCCTCACAAATTAGTGTTCCTTGGTAAGCCTCATTTACCCTATTCTGTCCCTTTCAAATAAACAAATGCATGAAAATAATAATTAAAAAAAAAACAAATCTTTGTGCAGAAAGAAGACAAAACAGATGTTAGTGTCGTAGCCAGGTGAGAAAAGATCACTGCAAGTGCTCACATGATAAATATCATTAAAGGGGATTTTGTCTCTTCAGTAAGACTCAGCAGAAGGCTGCTTTAAGCTTGCATCAACACTTAATCGAGTTAGTCTTCTTTGAATGAATTGTCATATATTAATATATTGGACTGATATATTTAGTCTACAGAATGTTGTATTTCAGTGTTGGAAGCAGCCAAGACAACCGCACTGATTCAGTCCTAAATGACACCTTGTGATGGTAATCTGATAACCTCAATCAGATTTTGTGCAGCCACCTCAAATAACAATGTTGAATAATGGTCCTGTGAAGAAGGAACTGGATAAAGTTTGATTATTATTATTATTATTATTCTTATTTGCAATTTAAAAATTGTATTTGGTGCATTTATTCACACATTTCAAGAATATCTACGGAATCATTTTTTTTCTGCTTATCCAATTCAGGGCTGTGTGGGGTTGGAGCCTATCTGCCATAAGGCAAAAGGCAGGGTAGACACAGGACAGGTCACCATTCCATTGCAGGACCAACACAGAGACATAAAACCATTCATACTCATATACACACCTATGGCCAATTTAGAATTGAAGGTTAACCTAACCCTGCATGTCTGTGGGCTATGGGAGGAAGCTGGAATAACTGAGAGAACACACACTGGCACAGGGAGAAGATGCAAACTCCAGATAAAGGGGCCCCAAACCAGGCGGTGGATTTGAACCCAGGATCCTCTTGCTGTGAGGCGACAATGCCACTCACCTCACCACCAATGTCATGCAATTGTTTATTGGTTTGGTTTATTGTGTTTTCTCTGTGTATTCTGGCCTTGTTCCAAAGTCCAAAGAAATGTGCAAAGAAAAAGTTCAAAGTTAGGTTAACTGGTGATTTCAAATTGGCCACAAATGTGGAGGTAAGCCCTCTGATAGACTGGCGACCTGTCTAGGGTGTGTACTGCCTCTCACCCAGTGCTACCACCCTGCCCGCACTCAACCCAGAATCACATTGGGGTTGAGAAAATGGATGATCTGATTTCTAACTACAGTCATGAAAAATAAGTGTTATATTACTCTGTATAGTACTGTAAAGAATTAAGCACACCACATCATCTTCCATAGAAATTAAGAGGTAATCAGATGTACTTGATTAGCTGATCATCAGCGAGCGTGAACACTTTTATTAAAGCAGAAGTCTTGACAGTTTGCTCGAGTGGAGATTCAGGTGTGTTAACATAATGTCACAACTGTCCCAGGAGTGGATGCTCTGGCAAATTCACCCAAAGGTTAGACACTGCAATGCTCAGAGAAATTGTAGAAACCCCAAGAGCTACATCTCAGATTCTACAGGCCTCAGTTAGCGTGTTAAATGTCAAAGTTCATGACAGTACCACTAGGGAAAAACTGGACAAGTATGGCTTGTTTGAAATGTTTGCCAAGAGAAATCCTCTTCTTTCTGAAAGGAATATGGCAACATAGCTTATGTTTTCAAAGTTGCATCTGAACAAACAGAAAAGTTCTGGAACAATGTCCCCTGGACAGACGAGACCAAAGTGGAGATGTTTGGCCACAATGCACAGCGTCATGTTTGGCAACAACCAAACACAGCAGCACAAACACCTCATACCAACTGTCAAGATGTCATGATGATGGAGCGGTGATGCTTTGGGCTTGTTTTGCAACCACAGCACTTGGGTGCCTTGCAGTTATTGAGTCAAATAGAAACTTCTCTGTATACCAAAGTACTCTAGAGTGAAATGTGAGGCCATCTGTCTGACAGCTAAAGATTTGCCCAAATTTGGTCATGCAACAGGACAATGATCCCATGTACAGTAACACATCTACAGAATTGCTCAAAAAGAAAACCCAATGCTGTGACAGGACCTTTAGAAAGTTGCACATAAAAGAATGCTCACAAACCTCAATGAACGGAATCAATATTGTAAACAAGAAGAAAAAGATGAAGAAAATTCTTTCACAGCAATGTGAGAGACTGATAAAGTCATACAGAAAATGATTACTGTAAGTTACTGTCAGTAAATGTGGTTCTACAAGCTACTGAATCATGGGGTACACTTAATTTTTCGCAAGACTGCACTGAGTCCTTTTCATGTGACTATATAGAAACAGAAATGGGATAGAGTGAATGTCAGTGTCTGTGATTTGCAAATCATTAAAAGCCCATTTTTAAATCATCCTAGTACAAAGACAAAGTCAAAAGTTGATAGTGCAAAATTGTTTGGAAAAATATGCACATTCCAAATTCAAGCAACACATTTTCAAAAAGCTGGTAGGGAGGCAACAAGAAGAAAACAGCTGTGTGATACAACAACAAGAACAAAAATCACAACTAATTAGGTTAATCGGCAACAGGTCAATAGAATAAGTAAGGCATGAGAAGAGCAAGGGAGGTAAAGTGAAGATTTCTAACTCCCACTCACACTTATAGGCTCAAGCACAGTGACAAGACTCTTGATGAGATACAAAAGGTCAATTTGAAAGTATGAAATTAGAAAACATGATTCATCTAAATTTCTCTCATCTCATTTCTGTATTCACAGAGGCATACTTCTTTTTTATTCCATTCGCAGTTGTTTGGCAAAGTGATGTATTTGGAGGGTAATGGAACTCTCTTTGACATGTTGACCTAGAACAAACTGACAGGTGATGGCCAGCTCCTAATTAGCTAAATAGTGCACTGTATACTTTCAGTTTTAAACCCATCTAACTAGTCTCAGTGGTACTCCCCTGTAAGACATAGGCTGACAGAACATAGAAATATTCAACTAAGTACATTTCTCAGTCCTTTGATCACCATCCACCACATATTCCAGCAGGATTTATGCATATAATAACTAACTACTTCAATAACTGTCATTTTTTTAACATGGCCGATAAGGATATTTTCTGCAAGAGGCTGCTAAACTATACGCTCATATATCAGACTGATTGTAGTCCAGAGTAGTATACATAATGTATCCAAATCTCAGTCGGTGGTTGAGTCATATTGTGATAATGTAGGCGCTTGGTTTTGACAAGGAAAAAAATGCATAGAATGAAAGCAATGTTATCTTTGGTTCCTGTGTGTGGATTTAGATCCTATTTTAGGAGCACAAAGCTAAAATGATGGAAAAATCTCTTTAAAAATTTGTCCCACAGCCTTGACCACAGCTATATGTGGAGAAGAAGCTAAGAGACGGGGCTGTATTTAAGATCAAATTGAAAGCCTCGGTTGAGGGCAGTTTCTGGCTGATCCAAAGGCAGACTGAAACAAAGCTAAGGCAACGAGAAGTTGATTTCTTGGAAAGTTGTTGAGGCATTGGGCACTAGAAGAGAAACTGAATAAGCCCTTTACTAGAAAAAAAAATTGATGCTATGCAATTCCTCAAAATCCACCACAGCATTAAGTTGCACACATTTTAGGCACAGTGATGCAGATGTTAGCACTGTCACCTCACATAAAGATGGTTCTTGGTTCAAATCTTCTGGCTGGGATATTTCAGTGGGGATTTTGCATGTTCTCTCTGTGTCCATATGGGTTCTCTCCAGGTACTCTTTCCCACAGCCCAAAGACATGTATTTAGGTTAATTGCTGATTCTAAATCAGCTGTACTTGTGAACGCGAACGTGAATGTGTATATGAATGGTTCACTCTTTCTCTGTGAAAGGCGACATGTCTAGGATGTACCACACTTCTTGCACAGTGAAAGCTAGGATTGCCACTAACACATTTATAACCCTGAATTGGACAAGTGATGAAAAAAATACACCATATGGACAAAAGTGTTGGGTCACACCTCTTATACACCTGTCCCATTGCCAGAGGTGTATAAAATCAAGCACCTACCCATGCAGCTTACCTTTTTTCAAACATTTGTGAAAGAATGGGTTGTTCAAAATCAGCTCAGTGAATTTCGGTGTGGTACTGTAGTAAGGTACCATCACTGCAACAACACGGTTCATGAAATTTCTTTCCTTCTAGATAATCCACAGTTAACTGTAAGTAGTATAATTGCAAAGTGGAAACATTTAGGAACCACAGCAACTCAGCTTTAAAGTGGAAGACCACATAAAGTTGTAGAGCAGGGTTGCTGAATGCTGAGGCGCATAGTCCGTAAAAGTTGCCAGCACACTGACTCAACAACTGTAAAGTTTCAAACCTCCTTTGACATTAACATCAGTACAAAAACGGTGTGACACAGTTTCTAGGACTAAGTATCTGCACATAAGTTTTACATTACCAAGCACAATGTTAAGTGTTGGATGGAGCAGTGTAAAGCATGACCCTAGTGGACTCTGGAGAAGTGGAAACATGTTCAGTGGCATATCATTCTTCTCTTTCTGGTAATCTGATGGATGAATCTGGGTTTAGCGAACGCCAGGAGAACATTACTTGGCTGAATACATTGTGCCAACTATAAAATTTGGTGAAGGAGGAGTAATGTTATAGGGTTACCTTCTAGGGTTGGCCTGGGCTCCTTGAAGGAAAGCTTAAATGCTTAAGCTTACCAAGATATTTTGGACAATTCTATGATTCCAACTTTGTGGGGTCAGTTTGAGGAAGGTCCTTTTCTGTTCCTGTATGTTTTTGCACCATTGCATAAGGCACATTACATAAAGACATAGTTGGATGAGTGTTGGTGTGGAAGAACTTGATTAGCCCACACAGAGCCCTGACCTCAACCTCATCAAACATCTTTGGAATGAACTGAAGGGAGATCATGAGCCAGGCCCTCTTATCTAACATCAACATCTTACCTCATAAATGCTCCTCAGTATCCATCCATTCATCCATTTTCATCCAGTTAACCAAGTTCCTTTGCATGTCTTTAGACTGTGGGAGAAAGCCGGAGCACCCGCAAACACAGGGAGAACATGCAAACTCCACACAGACGGGCCTAAGCTGGCAGGTCTGCTGGACTTGAACCCAGACTGCTGCCCTCTCCTCAGGATGATTGGGCAAAACGCCACAGACAAACTTTAAAATCTTGTGGAAAGCCTTGAAAAATAGGGTGTCATAAAGCTCCCGTAGATGTAATGTTTAGGTGGCCCAGTACGTTTGCCCATATAGTATAGCTGGTTTGATGGACATTGTTTTTAATCCAGTGTATTTTCAGTGTAATTCCAGTGTAATAAATTAATTTCTTTACACATCATCAGCTTATGCAAACAAAAAGAGTTACAGATAGCAGGTGAGCTTTCAACTCAAAGATGTTAATCTTTTGAAAAGACTGTTATTATGGTGCCCATCCAGCACCCAAACCTTCGCTTGTAGATAATGGCCACAGTATTCACTGTGCTTTACCCAAGGGTAACATTTTACAGATTTGTCCAATATGAAATTAATTCTTGGGATATTGGGGTGTACAGACTAATGCATATGCATGTGTTTAAAAAGAAGACGAAAAAGAAAAGGGGGGAAAAAACATCTAAATAATCTGCTGTTGACCACTGAAGTTTAACAGCCTAAAAACTTCAGAATGTGAGCATGTTCATGTCAAGAATCCTAAGGCATCACTTAGGACAAAGCAACAAAGGAAGAATGAAAGAGTGCAGACCTTTTAGAGGCAGGGGAGAACGTTGAGCAGTTAACCTTTGTTACAAGGGACTGCTGGAAATGGAACAAAGGAACAGGCAATTGTGAAAGATTTCCTTTCCTTCAGTAACTCACTGACAGCTTGGCCATGAAAAGATGTAAAACTGCCAGGACCATTTCAGTCAAGGAGGTGATATAGCAGAAACCTCGCTTCAGGGATGGAAGAAATGTCAGAGCCATGCACTTGTTTCAAGCTGACTTTATGTTTGAGATCACAAGCTATTTTCTTTTAACACAGTGACACTTGGGGTGTCAGTGACTCAAAGGTTAGAGAGGCAGAGCAAGGTGAAGCCTGACTAGGAAAAACATGAGCTGGGAAAGGATGGGGGAGGATATGGTTACCAAAACGAGTGAATTTTAATTCTTAGCAGAACTGGAAAGCTTTTAGACCATATGTACATGGAACTGAACAATTTAAAAAAGGTAGTAGGAAAAGAATTTACAGTATATGAAGGTGCTGTGTCAGCAAACTCCTCCTGAAAAGGCTAAATATAACCAAAAAGATGCAGATGCCACGAGTTACACACAGTCATCCTTTCCCCCCCTCAGAATGTCTTACTGCCATCTTTGCACTTATATACACTGTTTTGATTAAAGAGATGAAAATAGATTTTGGCAGGATTAAAGAGTCACACGAGAATAAACTAGATAAAATGAGAAAAGTTATCTTTGACAACAGAGCAAAAAGATTTGAAGTTTATGAAAAAGAGATGAGGCAGTTTGAGGACAAAAGAAGTCCCAGTGACAGCATAGAACCTGACTGCCTAGTTATAAGTGAGAAAGAACCTCACAGAGGGAGCGTTCAGGGAATGAGGATGGGAGGCAAAAAGGTATTATTGTAATCACATTTTCACAGGAGGGAAGGAAAAAGAAAAAAAAAGAAAAACAACAAAAAACAAGTTTGTGCATCTGTTTTGCAGGGAGTCTTCAACTCTGTCAAGACATTATTTGAAAAGGAAGTATGTGCAAGCAGTGGGGGCAGAGTATTTCCACTGGCTCGCAGTGCAGTGAAACAAAAAGTACCCAAAAAAGGGGCGGAAGAGATTATGAAGAGTCTATGATGCGCCTCTTAGCTGTTTGATAGTGTAACCCTGTTGTACAAATCAAAGTGATGGCTCAGAGCCAAAATAATGACTTGTTAGTTTTCAGACTTGAGCTGAATTGCAAGACAGCACTATTGACTAACAGAGGAAAGTTGAAGAATGGTGTATCAAATCAAAGAAATTTTGTGTGTCTGTTTGCTCATAAAATAGTTACTCATGAAGCATATTTCTTTTGGTCTACATGACAGTTGGACCAAGTATTAGTTTGCTTTGGCCATAACTGGTGTTCGTTCGCATTTCGAAAGAAGTGAAAACTGCACTGCTATCACTATTTACTAGCAGTTAGCAGCAAGGATAAAGTTAATGAAATAAAGAACCATGCTTTTTTCCATTTCAGCTCTGTATTACTATAAGCAGAAGGAACACACAGATGTCAAAGTCAGTTTATTAAGCTGTTTGGCAGCAAATTCTATGGATCATACTATTAGAGCAGTGAAGTTGTTAGGAGCTTCCAGAAGCATTACATTTAAAGCCTAAATTTTATCTGGAAATAAAACTTCATGTTCCTGAACTCATTAGACTTATGCAGTGATTATGATTACATATTGTAGGATTAATCTGTTATGGGGCCCACAGGACTAGCCACTGGCTGTTTTTAATCCATGTTATTTTTAATGTTGGAATATGATCTGGCATGAGGATTATTGAGTGAAAGTTTGGTTAAGCAAAAATTATTCATGACAAAGATACACGTAACAATAAAACAATAATGAAAGCCTTCCAACTAGATTTTAACACAGGGCCTTATTGATGCTAGCTGACATTGTGCTCTGTTGATGCGTATTAAGTATATTGAATTGTATTTTTCACTGGCACAGACTATTTGGAACCCCTGGAACATGTTGTGTGCAACTCCAGGGCAGTATATTCAGATTTTCTCCAAGTCTGTATAATAGCAAAAATGTTTCAACTCATTTTGTGAGAAATATGTTGTTCAATGTGAAAATGCATCTGTTGCTTTTGAAAATTTAGCATCCAAAACGGGATAATAAAAGGTTCTGGCTGCTGAGAGCTCTATGATTTGCATCAAGAACAACTCAAAAAGCCTAAGTTATGGACAATCATGTAAAAAAAAAGAAAGTACGCTCTCTTTAAATTCAAAGGTTCTACACATGAGGAATTAATAAAATAATCGTCTGGCCCTTAGCAGGTCTGAAAATAAAATAAATACAGCCTCAGATGTAAAAAACACATGGTATATTAAACCAGTATCATTATCTATGTAACAAACTGCTTCCATAGGAGTTAAGTGCAGTCGCTTGACCTGGGTGCCTTGCAGTCACTGAGCTGACCGTATAACCAAGTATTCTAGAGTTATATGTGAGGCCATTTCTGACAACTCAAGTTTGACTGAAACTGAGTCGTGCAACAGGACAACGATCCCAAGCACAGCAGCAATGAATGAAAAAGAAAAGAATCAGCGTGTTGCAATGCCCCAGTCAAGTCCAGACCTCAACTCAATTGAAATGCTGTGGTCATTACGAGAGCTGTGCACAAAGGAATACCTGCAACCCTCAGTGAACTGAAGCAATGTTTTAAAGACGAGTTGGCCAAAATTCTTCCACAACAATGTGAGAGACTGATAAAGTTATACATTAAAACTATTATTTCGAATCAGTGGCGCTAAAGGTACTTCTACAAACCACTAAAGCACGTGGTAATTTTATACAAGCTGCTTCTGCATTTGGCCTTAGTTTTTGTGAAGTGAGGACATAGTGGAACATGTCATATCTTCTTGTTCATCTGAGGTTGTATTTAAAAATTATTATAACCCAGG
>VUQH01069005.1:0-31660 GCA_015106775.1 Etroplus canarensis
TAAGGGCTAAAAGTAGTGAAAGAGAAGAACTGCAGTGTAAGAGCATAGGATATTATAAGGAAGAGAGATGAGTGTTTATGTTACGTTTAAACTGTGCCAAATCATAGCTACAGGGGAAGCAGGATGCAGGTAACGAGTTCCAAAGTGAGGTGGTACATGGAAAGAAACTAGAAGAGTACCTCACAGTATTGACTTTAGGAACAGAGACTGCATATGGATGCAAACGAGCAGAGAAACGTGTGAAGCGGACCTTGGAATGGTCTGGTGGAACTAAAGCAGAAATGCCATTGGAGCACCTTCCATGATAGAACCTATAGAATAGGGACAGAGATGCCACAGAGCGACGGAGCGATAAAGGTTCTAGAGATGAGGCCAAATCTGGTCCCACCAAACTGATAACACGCCGCTGGATTCTGTCTAACAGGGCCAGATGACAGGACACAGTACTCCATGACAGGGCGTATTGTGGACTTATACAAATAGAGAATAACAGCAAGAGGGAGATAATGTCGTGCGCGGTACGAACAACCTAGGCGCTGAGAGGCTTTTTTGGCAACATCACGTGTGTACTTGTCCCAGGAAAGTTTACAGGTGATATCAAGTCCGAGTAGCCGGATGTCAGGAACTTCCTGTAGAGGTGACGAGTTCATTGACAAGGCAGAAAGTTGTGGAGATCTGGAACTGGATGCAGACAACAAGTCTTCCCCCAGCGTGTAATATTCGCTAAATCTTGACTGAGAGCAATGGTCCTTCAGCTTTATCTTTCTCTGTCTAAACTATCGATGAAGAAAACACCTGGATTCTGTCTCTGTCCCCATTTTCACTATTTTACAGAAGTAACTATCACACGTCAGTGTTATTGCATTACCATTACATTGTCACTATATGATAAGTTGTAGTAAAAAATCATTAAAAAATATATTTCCGCCAAATACACAAGGCATGACATAGTGTATGCCATTATAAAACCAAAATATTATCAAAGTATAAAACAAGGGAGTCGTGATCAGGGCTGTCTAACTCGATTCAAAGAAAACTTTTGACACAGTTACCATGAAGTTCTAGTTACCAACGTACCATATATATATTTCATCTTTTGTAGCTCAATTGGTGAATTCAGTATCTCACTGACAGAAAACAATGAGTGGACAATAAAATTTCACAAATATTTATTAACTTTGGAGTACCTCAGTGTTCAACTTTGGGACCGCTGTTGTTCAGTTTGTATATTAATCATGTATAACATGCATATATAAACATTGTAATGGCATTACAACAGTCTCTTTTTTTTACTTGTATTATTGCTATTATTGTTGTTGCTGCTGCTCCTGCTGTTTCTGTTGTTGTTTTTTTTTGGGGGGGGGTTTGTTTTGGTGATGTCTCTTTTTTTATACTGGGCTGCTGCTATAACTTTTGCCTTTGCTGCCCTAACACTGAAATTTCCTGGCTGTGGGACCAATAAAGGATTATGTTATCTTATCTATCTTATCTATCTTAATGATCTACCTGAGATATGTCCACCTATTGTAATTTGCCAGGTGTGCCCCTATGATACTGTTATATATCTACATGTTAAAACTAAGAGAAAGGCTGCAGAAGAACTGTCAGCTAAAATGCTAAGATAACTGGTCATGAAATTTCTGTTGATGCCTCATTGTCAGTAAACTGCTTTTAGGGTTTTTTTTTGTTTGTGTTTCAAAATCTGCCAACAGACAGCCAGATGTAATTGTAGGAAATAGAAGACTTTCAAACATTGATAAATACAAATATCTGGGAATAATAATAGATTCACAACTTACATTTAAAAAACAAGTCAAAAAAGTTGTGAACAGAGTCTGATTTAGTTTGGCAAATTTTACACATATCAGGAACAATTTAACGACTGAAACCTCAAAGATGTATATCATTGCCATGATTCTCTCATTTGAGCTACTGTCTTACCAGTAGTAGTACCAGTAGTCTTACCAGTGGCAAAGACAAGCTGGACTTACATTACAATCAACAGAAAGACTCTGAAAACTTTAGATAAAAAGTACAAGTCATATCATTATAAATTTTAACAAAATATGTTTTTGCTGTTGTTGGTCTGTTCTTTGTTTTTTTTTTTTACTGGGAAACTATGATTAGATTTGCAGATATTTTACTTATTTATATTTTTTCCATGGTCTACCCACAGAATTAAAGAACAAAATCTTTCTTACTTACTCTCTTTCTCCTTTCTCCAGATCTGTAAAACATTGGTTACTATGTGATTAAACATATTTTCATAATCTGAAGTAGTGTCACTGTAAGACTGCTTTCACTAATTGCTTGTGTTTTAGTAATTGCATGCTTTTGTCTCTGTGTATGAGTTTTACAACTGGATTTCAATGATTAATCTTTAATATATGTTTATGTCTTTCTTTTAGCATTCATTTGCTTCTGTCTCTTACCTATCCTTAGATCTTTGGTTTTCTTTTACAATCTGTAATAACATCAACCTGCCAGAATCAGAATCAGAATCAGAATCCTTTATTAATCCCAGGGGGGAAATTGCTTAAAGGATGCTGTAGACAAAAATCAGACTATGGCTTAATATGGTATATTTACAAGAGGAACTTAAGTGCTCATGTTAGTTAATGTGCATTGCCCCCCTTAAATAAAATAAACACAAACATGAACAGAAGACTAGAAATTATAACAAGGAACTCTTAAGCTATTTATGATAGCCTATTATAATCATCAGCATAAAAGTCTTAATGCAGCACATCTTTCCATTAATTTGTCACCAGTCTTTATGTCTCTGCATTATGTGTTCTATACATAAACCCAGCGTTCCTCAGACTGCTGGGCAGGCCCCCTTGGAGGCACTGAGCCACTGCAAGTTAGGCCAGGGAAAACATTTTTAGTAAAGTTAACCTGAATTATTTTAAGAAAATAAACATGAGTTAACTGGCACAATCATGCTGACCATTATTTAAATATGATTTGCTTTTTGTTGATAATGACTGATAAAAAAATATTGTGAGGTGGATAGTGTTTTGCATCTTCTACTGGGAGGGATTAGACAAGAAAGCTTGAGAACCACTGTGTTAACTTGTTCTAATACTTAACAGGATTTCCTTAGCCAAATGTGTGCACCTATTGGGGTTTGTCTTTGCACGGCTGTGTGAATTTGATTGCTTAAAATACAACATTCATACCACATTAGCCTATCTTAGAAAGGTACATTTATCAAACTCATAGCTGTCAGAAATATTTAGACCACAAAGGAATGTTTTAGTTTTTGCCTCAAAGGCTCAAAATTAGAAAAGCCAGAGAAAAGATCAATAGTGCGTCTGCATGTGGGTTGTTTGTAGCTTTGAACTAGATTTGCATTTCAACACAATTGGAATAAAAACATATATTATTATGTATTACGTAACACTTTCAGAATGGCAAAGTCAGCAACAGGCCAAAAGTCCTTTCTGAATTCTGAAACTCAAGACAACATGAATTTTATCTGCATCTTATACAAATGTGTATCAGTGTAGATCTGGACTAACCAACAGGTTTCAATTCTGGCTGTATCTTATCTTTACTTTTTGAGACATGAGTGCTCATATATGACATGATACCTGTTATAGACAAGTCTGTATGAGATATTGCAGGGAGTTCTTGAATATTGTTCATTGCAAATTGTTTGCAGAAAAAACATCTCAGTGACACTACAGATTCAAATTTGTGCAGAATTTTGAAGCTAAAAGAAAGATACTCTACCCCTTCTGGCTCAATGACAGACTTTATTTTAGCACCAAAAGCTAGACACAGGGCAAAAGACACTGATGTTGAAGAGAAAAGACAGTATGATTGGGGTTTACACTAGATTTTGCAATAAGATGGGAAATTTCAATGATTATAATTCATCTGCGTAATTTAAAGATCCTATGTAAAGACCAGAATAATTTCTAAAACTCTCCTCTACTTGAACTGGCATTTTAAACTCTGTGCTGGCAATAAACACCTCTTAATAAATATATTTTCATAACTAAGCCACAATAAGAAAAACCACCTTCTTGGTCACATCTGGGTGAAGAATTGAAATTTGCAAATTTGGGCCAACAGTCGTCTTCAGTTTAAAATAATCAAGAGAATTAAATATTCTTCTTTACATATATACACAGCTATGCTGTGAACATGTATTCACTTATAAACATATAAAAATACTCATCAACTAGTTTAATAAGAAAATAATGTATAAAAGTAGAGTAGAAACATTTAATCAAGTCCATTACTTCAATTGTCTAATTTTTCTTGTTTATATTACAAGATGATGATATGAAAAACAAACTGCAGTACTTCATTTGAATGCCTGAACAGAAGTACACATATGGAAAGGGAAGGCAGAACATTATACTGTGTGTGGTGATGAGAGCTCCACAAGTGGCAGGTCCGTTGAGTTCATGTCCCACTGGAGATGGGTTGTCTTATGATGTGCATCTCAAAGCTTCCATTTGCCCTAATTTTCCAACCAGCAGACCATTGGGAAAAAAGTCATGTTACAGAATAATTAAAAGACAAAAACAAATACATTGCCACTGTGTTACTGGAATGGTGAAACAGTTATTTGATCTACATCACAGACTAAAAGTTTGACAGAAAAGATGCTTTGCATTGGAATGATCTACACTGAACTGAGTTCTGAAAGCTTCTTGATTTGCAATGAAGGGATGTGCTAGCATTGTTTGTCAAAGGTTGAATATAGAGGATTCAGTTTTCAGTGTTTTGATCTGAAATTGGGTTAGTTTTCAAAGCTACACAAAGCGCTACCAGTTATTTTGTCTCTACTGCTTCTTAGAAATCTAGAAACATGTAGGATGTCCAACGCTGACTGAACCGCCACCTTCGAGGAAAGAAATTTAGACGAATTTGCTACTTTGTGAAAAGAGTGTATAGGATTTTAAAAAATCTGTCAATCAATAAGACTTTTTAAAAAAATTACAGCAGACACTCCATTTTTTTGGCAACTAAAATGAGAGCTGAAACCACAGAAAAGGTCAAGAACCCACTACAAAATGCCAGAAACTTCTATCATTGTAGCTGTAAGGGCTGTCATTATATTTATATACATACTTATATATTTAATTTCATATATGTAAAACCAAACTCAACCTCACACACTGTACTGTGGTGATTTAATAGATCATTAGAAATACACTTTGAAAATCACAACAAATGTCACATATGTACAGTAGCAGATTAGCACATGGGAATAAAGGTGGATATGGCACAACATACACAAAGCTTCATAAGATAATCTCTGCTCTGGTCAGACACTGGAAACTAAAGAAAGTCATTAACATTCTGGATATATAGTTTTCATTCAATCTCGGTAGCAAGTACAAATGTCACTACAAGGCAAGAGAAGTCCTTCAGAGTACGAAACATTAATTTGTCAGGCTGATTTAGAAGGCAATGTTTAGTGTTGGGACTCTCATGTGAATTAAGATTACTGCTGAAGGTAGAGTGGTGTTAAAATTTGGCATTGTCAGTTGTCCATAGCGATGTCCTGGGGACAGCAGTTCCTGGTCAGAGTATCTCAGAAAAGGCTGTCTGAAGTCATGCACGTGGAGAAGGCAGCGGTCAGTCATCCACTTGGGATGTGATGTCAGGCAGAGTGGGTGGGGTGGTAGAGTAGCTGCATGAGTTACAGTGATAAGGCCGACTCAGACGATCACACAATGGCAGCCACTCTTGTCTTTTTCTTTTCTTGTAGGTTCCGGCGATGGTGGACATTCCTGTTCTTGGAATTTCCTGGGAGTTGGGCGAGAGAACATAATTATAAGGACAGAGACAGTGCCATTTTTAGATGTATTACGGCCTGAAATACTGGATCCATTACAATGTACAACATTTTATGCACCAAATGTACTTTATATTCTCTAAATCCTTATAATTCAGATTTCTCTTTGTCCTCTGGCAATCTGTTATCAAAACCATTTTACATAAAATTTAATTTGCATTTTTCCAAGAAGAATTTTTTTTAAGTAACCACAGGTTGTTTAGTTTTAGCACTCCTTGCCAATAAATGGTGGAAACACTGAGCCATTGTTCCCTGCAGAATGTAGGTACACTTGCATCCATATTTCATATGACTTTATGGTGTCACAGAACAACTGGTATCATTTCAAAATCCTCTGCAACAGGTAGAGAATTTTAAATTTCATCTAGTACAGACAGGAGAGAGAGAGAAAGAGAGAAAGAGAGAAAGAAAGAAAGAAAGAAAGAAAGAAAGAAAAAGAAAAAGAAAATTCACAGGAATCATTGACATAGTTTGTCCATATTTTTCAGTAATTGCACATTTTGAGCAGGACACAGAGAGGCTGAAAAAACAGAACGGATGGCTTTTCCTGTAAACAATCACCTCGAGTTCCTGCAGTGGAAAAACTGCAGTTGTGCTGGCAACTTAAACCCTTCAATACCAGGAGGTACAACCATCATACCCTGAGTTCTGAACATATCATTTTTAAGCAATATATCCAACATGCATACATGCTGCTATATAATGCCACATACAGGTTGCATATATGTACTTCAGTGCACTCAACGTTATTTATAGTTACAAGAAAAATTAGTGGATATTTCTCTTTTTGGCCAATGAATTACATTTGAAAACTCATGCGCAAGGATTTCAAAGACGTTTTTATAAATCACCTACCTGATTACTCTAACCAGCTCATGAAAAGCCTGGTCTACGTTCATTCGTATTTTGGCTGAAGCCTCCATGTATGTGACCTTTAATTGTCTGGCCAGCTGCTGGCCCTCTTCCTGGGTTACCTGAGGCAAAAGGAAGAAGAGAGTAATGATGAACTTTCAATGTAAACTGAAGTCCAAGACAGATCATTTTCCACAATTCCTCAAAGTAATCCTTATCTTTATTAAACACTGGCATAAGTTTTGGCAAAGTAGAAATAACTGACTACAAAGGTCATGCTGATGACAAATATTGGTGGTTATTGTACAACCACAATTTCAAAAAGGTTGGTACACTGTGTAAAATATAAATAAAAACACAATGCAATGATTTGCAAAGCTCATAAATCAATATTCAATAATCAATATTTTATTCACAAAAGGACATAGAAAATATATCAGATGTTGAAAGTGAGACATTTTACATGAAAATCATGGAAAATACTAGCTCGTCTTGAATTTGATGGCAGCGTCACGTCTCAAAAAATTTGAGACAAGGCCATGTTTACCTCTGGGTAGCATCCTCTCTTCCAACAACAGTCTGTAAATTTTTGGGAACTGAGGAGAACAGCAGCTTGGACCTTCGGGAGAGGAATGTTGAACCATTCTTGTCTGAGATAGGATTCAAATTGCTCAATAGTCCTGGGTCTTCTTTGTGGTATTTTACATTTCATGATGCATCAAATGTTTTCAGCTGGTGAAAAGTCTGGACTACAGACAGGCCATTCCAGCACCCAGACTCTTCTACCACAAAGTCATGCTGATGTAATAGTGGCAGTATGCAGTTTAGCATTGTCTTGATGACATAAGAAAGGCCTTCCATGAAAAAGATGTCATCTGGGTGGGGGCATATGTTGGTCTAAAACTTTCAGCAGTGGTGGTGCCTTTCTAGGTGTGCAAGTTGCCAGTAACACAGGCACCAATGCACCCCCATACCATCAGAGATGCAGGCTTTTGAACTGAGCACTAACAACAAACCAGAAGGTCCCTCTCCTCTTCAGGCTGGGGGACATGGCATCCATGAGTTCCAAAAAGAATTTCACATCTTAATTTGTCTGACCACACAACAGTTTCCCACTTTGCCTTGGTCCATTTTAAATGAGCTTTAGTCCACAGAAAACAGCGGGGTTTCTGAATCATGTTTATATATGGCTTCCTATTTGCATGACAGAGCTTTAACCTGCATGTGTGGGTGGCACAGTGCACTGTGTTCACAGACAGTGATTCACCTCTTCACGCCCTTGTCCGAACTTTTTAGATGAGCTAGTGTTTTTGATGAAATAGTAAAATGTCTCACTTCCAACATTTCTTTTTGCGAATAAAATATTGATTTAAGAGATTTGAAAATTATTGCATTGTGTTTTTATTTATATTTCACAAAAAGTCCCAAACTTTTTGGAATTGGGAGTGTACATCTCTAATGAGGATCAGTCTAAAGAAGTTATCCTTATTCAGTCACTGTTGTTAAATGTCTAGCATGTCAACAAACAGGCAGGAAAATTAATAAAGAAAAATCAAAGACAAATTAATTCTTCTGAGGCTGTCTCTCTGCAAATATAGCTCAGCATACAGTGAAAACACCACCAGTTCAAACTAAACAAAATTAAAGTGATCCTCACTAATACTGTATTAACTTGATAACACTTAATTGTCCCTACTTCTCTGAATTCTGTCAGAAAATGTCCTCTGATTGGGTATTCTCCTAAGCCCTACAAATAATATAATCCAGCATTTTTTTCTGTTCCAGTAGAGCTGCTTACTTTTTCAATAGTGTTCATGGACACAAAAACTGAATAAATGTAATTATTATGTAAAATGCACTGCTGGGACACTGCTGAAATCCGCTATTACCTTTTTTGCTACACAGCTGTACATATAATCTGTGTCTGAATAATGCAAAAAAGAAATACATCCAAAGCTACTAGCAAAGCATAAGACAAGCTAGAAAAAATGTAAAATACAGAACAGCTTTTTAATAGACTAGAAGACATCTCTGTGAGGTCTGGCAGATATTATTGATAAGTGGGCAGATCAGGAAATATCTATTCGGGGTACCATAGACTTCCAGTTTAAGTAATGACAATAAAGCTTCCATTATCAAACTACCATGTGGACACTTTTCTCACAGGCAGCAATTCATCATCATTACTCCTAATGTTGTTTATTGTAATGTTTCTATCATCTACAAATTGCATAGTAAATTGAAAGAAATGTAGAAAAAAGGCTAAGAAAAAGACATAGGTTTATATTACACAAGGCTTGTTATACTAAAAACTATCTCAGTGAATTCAACTTATTTCAATGAGCTAAATGTGCTTGCAAGACTCTTTTTCACCTTTAGAGGGCGGTGTGGATTTACTGAAGGGAGTGACGACTAGCTGCAAAGCAGCCAAAAATTCATCATTTCAACACACTCCTGTTTTCAACCTTCCTCCCCTCATGACACCATGCTTTCTACAGCCTCTATTTTATTCTTTCACTCACATCCTGTTCTATCTCAGCAGCTAGATGCAGCTGCAACGTTCCCACTTTCAAGTATGCAAATATGAATGCTCCAGACTGGTTGATATTATCTCTTCAGACGATCAAACTGGGTATATGTGTGCCAGTCTGTGGATTCAGAGCGCTGCAATCTGTTGGACTTACTTGTCTCTGTAGTTCCAGATCTGCTTTGTTTCCTACAAGGATCATAGGGAACTCATCTCTGTCTTTAACTCGGAGAATCTGTCTTTGGAATTTGTAGATTTCTTCAAAACTGTAAATCAAATTGCATGGTATTATTTGCTGTTTTCTGAACAGACAGGTTATACAATATTTTTCATGCGTTGATGCATACATTTATCTAAAACTGTACATGAGAGTGACCTCAAAGCAAAGCAGCTAAATGACCCCACTACTACCACCAAGACCACACCCACACAAACAGAGCAATTACATAGACACTGGGGTCATCGCCACTGTGGATGAGTCAGGAGGAATGAACGCGTCAGAATTACAGAAACCCAACACAGATTTATCTGAATTGATCCACTACAACACAGATAGCATGTGATGGCACATTTTCAACCAAACAGCAAATAAAAATGTCAAAGTGAATAAAAAAAGGGGACAGAATGCAACCACAAACCCAGGGCGGCATTCCAGCCTAGGGCCCACAGACAGCTTGGTGAGCACATAGTAAATCTGGAAGGACTTGACTAATATAAATGGAGGAAGGAAAGACTGTTTACAACATAAACATTGGGAGGGGGCTGTGGGTGAGGGCAAGGGAATGTAGCTCACTGCACTGCTGGGTAGGGACATGAGTACAGAGAGGATGAGTAGAGACAGACAGACTACATAAGAACACTATGAAGTTCCATTTACAAAGGTATTTAAAAAGTGACTTAACCCACAACACATTAAAACGAAGTAAAAACTGAAACAGTAAATGAAAAACTGAAGTAACTGAATGTTTTGATGGTTCAATACTGTTTTTTTCCCTTTTTCCCATTTTGCCTTTAATTTTCAGTATTAATGAAAATACAGACAGGAAGCTGGAATTCAAACCTTCAACACTGTTGTTATATGCTAACCATTACTTTTTAGTGATACTCGTGAAGTTTCCCATTTTTTTGATTAAGATGAACTACATAACTGTCAGGAATATCCTCACACATTTAAAAAAAAACTATGTAGGCATCATTTTTCATAACTCATAGCCCAGCATAAACAGATTTACAAGTTGCACATTTATTATACTTCAGGTAAACTAGCAGGTGGAATAAGGTGTGCTTTTTATTTTTTAATAAAAATAAAACTTAATATGGCAGGATTAATGCAGGTCCCTAAATCAACCAAATCAAAAGATTAAAATTTGTAACCCTTTACATTTTAACTTCTGATCAGCACCATTTAAGGTGCAGAATAAAATGACATATTTTTTTGGTAACTAGTGTTTAAAGACAAATAAAGGTCCGTGACTTTAAACAATATTCAGCTGCACAGTATGACTTTGACTCATGCTGTTATGCACTGGGGTTTAACAGGTTAAAGGACTGTTTATGCCTGAGATTGTTGTTAGTATATACATGCGTGCATGTTGTTAGTGCATACATACTGAAATTCAGTCCACATCTTGAAGGTTTCAAAGCTACGGGATTCTTCTCAAGTCCCTTAAGTGTTACATGTATCTAAAGCTAATGGTTTATAAGCCCACACACTATTGTTTAAATAGGACACAGGCTTAGAAAAGGTAAATTCAAGAGAACAGGATGAGGGGTATGCGTAAAGAACAAAAGAAAATGACAACAAGCGCAACAACAAGGTCCGGAAGTAAAAGCGGCAACAAGTGAGAGTATCGGTGCAAGATTTATGGTTTTAGTAGAGTCGGAGGTAGGGGAGGAGTGAAAAAGAGTATGTAGCTGTAAACAGAGATGTGCAAGCAGAAAAAAAGACAGAGAAGTGTGTGATTGTGTGTGGCTTTATGTTTGCACATGAAGAAAACTGTCACTTACCTTCCTCTGTCAGTGACTGAGAAGACGAGCAGGAAACCCTCCCCTGTCCTCATGTATTGTTCTCTCATGGCTCCAAACTCTTCCTGTCCAGCCGTGTCGAGGACTAGAGAGCACGAACACGTGCATCAACAAAAACACACGCACACGCGCGCACACACAGCATAACTTGCAGCAAAATCAACTTTTGAAATCAGTTCCTCATATGCAATATACGTCAACAGAAAGAACCTACCTCTGCGTATTTGTACTCATGTATTTACATTGGATGTGTTTATTCAGCAAAGTGCACTTACTGTCAAGCCTGGCCGCCCTTTCGTCAATCACACACTGCTTGGTATAGGAGTCTTCAATTGTGGGATCATAGTCAGTGACAAAGTATGACTGTAGGAGAGAAAGAACAGAACAAAGACACTGTTAATATTTTCCTTCAGCCTATTTATTGTAGCAAAAAATAAGTAAAATTCAGAATCTATTTGAGGCCTGGAATAATGTCAAGTTGATGAATGACTATAGCATACAGTGTATTTACTGTATGTTTTCATTTTTGAGGAGTTGTGAGACTACAAGAAATGAATATAAAATGAAATGAAGCAACTTCACAAAAAGATGATTTTTGCGTAAGTCTTCATACAAAAAAGTGTTTTTGGAGCTGTTTTAGTGCCATCCGCTGTTCATTTTTTACAGCTTCAAGGAATTCTTGGATTCCTTTGCGCACTGGATAATGTACTTTCACAGCACAATTCTTTTTCTTCTAATCATACTGGTGTGGACATACTCCATTCTGTACTTAAACAGGGCTCAGAATGACTGTGCACATTGATCAGCTGGCTCCAAAACAGCCACTTTCGTTATCCCTTTTGTTTTAGGTTAAAACAGAGGACAACCTTACTAACCTCCACACTGAGTGCAGACACCTGCACAAAAAATGTGAAGTAAATATTCTCTCACACAAAAACCACTGCTTAGGCTTTGACAGCTTTTTGTGTTAATAAAAAATTTACAAGATGTTTCCTCAATTACTCCTGAAGGCTTTGATTCTTTCATTCTGGGGCCAATATCTGGTCTCTTAGTAACTTCAACTGGAAGGGTGGGGCCAGGGAGCTGGGGGGAAGAGGAGGAGTTATGCATTTTTTACATTTTTCCCATGTTTTGTTGTTCTCGCTCTCCTCAGGGACTAGTTAAGTGGTGACAGCTGAGGGGAGTGCTCGGGGATAGTCAAACCAACACCCTAAAACACAGAGCGATCACAAGGACATAAAATCCAGACAAGCTTCCCTGTCATTGTAACAATAGGCCAAATTAAACTTTTACAGTTGCAGTCATGTTGTTTATGCCTAAAACTGTATGTTATTTTATGACACACAGAGTCCTGTTATTTAGGGTTAGCTGGCAGCTGAGGAGACAACAGGGACAGCTTTCATTATGTGAAGTCAGTGCCACATCTTTGAGTAATATGTAGGCAGTTAAAACACCTTAATTCTGATTAGAGTCTCATTCAAACTTTTTTATGACCAAATTTAAAAATCACAGATATGTCAAGTTCTGGAATTTACGTTAGTTGATAAATACAAAGTAAAAACGGCACAGAAATGCCAAAAACATCTCACGACTTTTCGGTTATGAGTCTCATATATGACAAAACGATATCAAAAGTGTCCATCATCTAATCATTGCAGCTCTATCACCATTGCACACTGCTCTCTAAAAGATGCTTCATGAATACTGTATTGTGGCCCACATAAGCAAAATGTATGGGATCAAAATGTTAATTCTTTGATACTGTATATCATCAAATTTTCTATAGTTCAACTCTCAAACATCCATCAGTCATTCCCTCAAAAATCTTTCCTTAATCAAGCTCTGTTTCACATATGGGGAAGTTTACATTTACAGCTTGTTGTCTCTTTTATCTTCTGCAGATACTCTTTTCCACACCTGCAGCTATCTGATGTTGCAGGAGATGCAGGTCATTTCTCCCTCACATTCTCCTGTCGCTGTTTAGCATGGGAGCAGACTGGCCCGTGTCACATCCATTCACCGCTGTTCAATAATTCAGCAGTATTACCGTGCATCCTAGAAAGTGTTTTGCTGCACCGACAGTGTGCCTTCAGACAACGAGACAGACAGAAAGAGAGAGAGGGAGAGAGGGGAAAAAAATGTTGCTTGTGTTTCTCGTTCCTGCCCACCACCACTAGCACTCTCTCAGCTGTATCTTCAGCATGTGACCTCGGCCTCGCATCAACCCCTAATTCCTATTCTGTCAACCTCGGGCTGCATTGAGCATCGTTCTCCCCTGGCTATTCCTCCCCTCCCTCGACATAACGGGCGGCGTAGATGCTGCGCTCTGCTCTGGCTGAGCTGATTGTCTCAGTGCCATTTCCCGTGATAGATGAGCCTGTTTTGCAGTGCCAGCAGCACTAGAGCCAGCACTAACAGGACTGTGGTCCAGCCTGGCTGGGTTTCAGCTGGGTAGCAGCAGAACGTTGGGCTAGTTGGGGAAGTGCAACATGACAGGAGGGCTACCAATAACTATGTGACATAAGCCAGCATGAGTCATGTTTTGTAATATGGCTTATAAATGCTTCTACTGGTCCATGACTTAATCACATGAAATTTACTCCTTAAAACAAAATGAATTTTCTGTATATCTAGTAGAGCCACTCCAGGGTTTTGAGGAGCAGTAGCCCCGACTTAACAGGCTAGTACCCTTAAGTGCTAAGTGATGTTTTTTTAGCCCTTTGCTTGTTTAAACATTAAAATGTAAACTATCTAAACAACAAGTGAAAAATCCATAACAATTTTTATTGTTGTCAACCCACAGCTATGTTACATTCATAATGATGTATAAGGAAGAAAAATTATTAAAGCAACACATGTTGAAAATACTTTGAAGAAGGGAGCCAGTTTGCTACATTAATTTCCATAGAAATACTGGACAGGTAGATTCAGGATTCAAGATTCATCTTTATTTGCCATTTGTACCCATGAACCCAGTTTGGATAGACAGAAATTCTCGTTAGAGTTTAGAGTCACGTCACGTGGCTAAAACAAGACTACCAAAGACAATAAATAATAATAAAACAAGGCTGATAAATAATAAAAGCAAAGAGACAGTTGATGCTCATCTAACTGGAGGCTTTGCCATTAAAGACTTTCTGCAGCAACATTGCAAAGCTGACGTAAAATACTGTTTAAAAAGAGCTAACTCACAGTAAAGCAGCTTGTGTAACAAATTTTAATGGAGCTAGAAATTGTGCTAAAAAACAAAACAAAAACCCAACTACTGAGCCACTTAGGCAATTTTTAGGCCAGTGCTGACAAGACCAGCTGGAGGGTGTGTATTTATAAGATAGAAAACCAAGATTATTATTACATCTTGGCATGTCATCTCCACTTAGCAGCAGAACAAAGTTAAGGTTTATTTGATAAAAACTATCAATTCAAGGTGTCTGAAGTTTATAATATGACAGAAAATCAGTACAACCGTGTATACACTACAATATATCGTATGAAGAAAAAAATCCAGTATAGTTTAATTTGTTGGTGGCAAGGTGGGTCAGGCCACACTAAGCCCTGGTCAGCGATGCAGGAAGGAAACTCCACCTCTGCAACAGGGAGCTGGCCCGGCAGAGCCTTTGGGCAGCAGTGATGTCACAGATGACATGCTCTGCTACCCTACCTTCCCAGCAAAGTCTAAACCTCAGTCCCCCCCAGCATACCAACTATGCATCCCAGGCACGCAAACACAGACATGGAACACGTGTGTTCACACCAGGAAAACATTAATGGCCATGAATGCAGGCCTGGTGGATGAGTCTCAGCTGCAGTCCAGCTTTCTGTGCTGTTTTTTTTCTGTATCTAGGTGATTGTGAAACAGACAGACTGTTTGCTGGGCTGAAATTACCATACTAAGATGAAAGTCAAAGAAAGAGTGAAAAACTAGGTTGTAACAAGTAATTCACTCTGCCTACATTACCATTTTTTGATTAAGTTTTTGTTGTTTTTAATAAAATTAAAGGGATCATGAATAGTTTACAATGTCCTCAAAATGTTTTTTCATTTTATATTTCTTTTTTCAAAACAATACATAAAATATAAAATATGTTCAAACAGAATTTAAAAAGAAAAGCAATAAATACTCGTACTTTTTGCTAGAAACAATGAAAATGAAAAGAAAAATGTTGATTAAAAACCTGTGGATTAGTTGCCCTTTCAGACCTACAAGATATTAAAAAAAAAAAGAATAATATGTTGCCACCATCACAGACGATAACGACTTAGCCCATCTTATTGCTACAAAAGCCACCAAAAGAGCATAATTTTGTGTAGGTGCTTTTGTCTTCTAAACCACCTCAATATTTGACAAAAGAAATAAATACCAAAGCACCTGGTCACATTTTTGCTCCATAACATGTCAAGAAATAAAGCAATTAATCCTTGCTGTTACAACTACTGGTTGCCAGTGTTAAGAAAAGCAAGAATGGGTGATGTGTAGGCGTGTAATCAGCATCGTGCTTGCACTATGCACCCACTTCCTCCCCACACAAACAGCTACACCAACACTAAATATAGATCCTTTTCCATCTCTGTCAGTTATCCTGCTTGTTTGGTTAGAGCCGCTTCTTTGACTGTTAACTGATATACCATCATTATCTACATGGAACATAAAACCACTGATTCAGCACCAACAAAGATGAAACTGAGATTTTTACTACAAAAAGAAAAACTTCATTAAAACACCCACCCAATGAGGCTAAATAGTGCTCACAAGACTGTCATAATGAGAGGGAATGCTGAGCTAAAACAAATAGCCATCAACACAGTTGGGAGTTAATTACCTTATGCATATGGCTTAATGCCCAATGAGCATTCCCGGACCTTAACTTCAAAATCATCAGCCGTAGATATTCTTTAATTAAGGAAAAATGTAGATTGAATAACATTAAATTATGTTATTCTAGTCAACATATGCAGATTTATACTACTCCCCAAAGTCCTCATTCCCCGCTTCAACACACCGCAGCCTACCATAACATTTTCCCCTATTAAAACTTGATACATTTTACAAGAAAACTATCTCTTGAAGTATGTTTGGAATTGCAGGAGATCTCACATGTAACAATTCATTTTTGCAACTTTTAATTCTTGTTAAGAGTTCAGTATCTGTATTAACTATAACTGGTTTGAATTTATAATACTCTCAGAGCCACCACTCCAAACTCACTTGTTTTGAGCTCAGTGGACAGACAAAAAGTTTTAAAAAAAATACAAAAAAAACTCTGGGTGGAAATGTTGGTGTGAAAGTGATGGTTTCGTGCATTTTGCGGAATGAGCTAAAAGTGAGCAGCAGGTAATAAATAAATGATCTATTTGTAACCTCAATTTGAATCAATGAAAAGACTTTTTTCACATTATGGGACTCATGCCAAATGTATCAAATATAATTGGTCCAGAAAAGCTATGACATGAGCAATGGAAGTTATCACTCTCTTACACTGAGTGTTCAGCTTACTTCACAAAACTGACCCATGCTCTTAGTTCTGCTGACAGAGGAAACACAAACTGCTACACAGACTAAGACATCAGCACCAAGGAGCAGGACAGGAGTGGCCACTGCACGAGGGGGTGGTAGGTGGGGTTGCTCTCCAGCTGACAGGTGAGACATGCCATTTGTAAGACTTGTCTGGTGGGCCAGAGCTAAGTTCAGCGGTTTCGATTAAGGACACAAACTCCATGCCAGACAGACTGGAGCCTGCCAAGTCGCACCCTGAGCAAGACAGCAACAGAATGTGACAGACTGTGTTGATGCATTTCTGCAAGGCAAGGCAACTTATACATTGCACGTGCTTATAAATACATCAAAAATGCATAATCAAACAGATATTACACAGAGGATTTTCTCTGAAGGTTAACAAATATTCATGCCATTCTTTCTTGTAAATCTTCTCAGTCAACTGAAATCTACTGTAATCTGTGTCTAGGTCAAACATGCCTTGATTACCTCAGCACTATACACCAAAACAGGGGAGCATAGCTGTGATCTAAGAAAAAAAAAAGTTTTACTTAGGGTATCACTTCCTGCCCGTAAACCCATGCAGGTTTAACCTTTGTTGAACAGCTGTCTGCAATCAAATAGCCACCATCAGTGTTTAATGTTAAACAGATGGAAATGAAGACCAATTCCTCGGCAGTCTTTGCCCTGCCTGTCTTACGACATTATCTCCTTTCTATTCATGCTTCACAAAGTTTCTCACAAGTGATACAAGAATTGGTGTGCAAAGCATTGTTCTGTCGAGTACCTAGGAGCGCTTGAAAAATAGGGGAAAAAATAAGACCAAGTGAAAGGTTTGAGGGGGAGTGAGACTGTAGGCTACATGGAGAGGGAGAGCAAGAGAAAAGGAGGGGGAGTGAAAGGCATTAACTTCCTGGAAACACCCACTTTTCCCATGAGCTCATACAAGCCAGAAAGGTCACTTATTCAATACCTAATACACATGGAGTGAAAGAAAGCACACAATGTGTCCACTGCCTTAAAGGGCCACAGGGGAGCATTCTGTTATAGCTGGGAAAGCTTTAAAAGGGTACACAATGCAGCAAAGAAATGCTTTAATTTTTTTTTTTAAAAATAAATGGTGTTTGTCATTTTCAGAAGTCCAACACCCCTGCGGTAAAGTTGAATGATGCATCCACAGTAATGAGACTTTCATTGAATATTTTAAGTTAAGAGAATGCAGAGTATAGCGCCAAAGTTTGGCTTGATGCCGAATTAAATAAACCCCTGCACATCACTCCTGCAAGCTCTTTTCCTGCTAATGTGCAACAGATCAATAGCCTTTTTTCCTTTAATCATTGCCTTGTCCTTAAATGCCAGCAGATTAGTGAAACCCCGCCCCATCAGACAAACTCTTGGCATAACACACATCCATCCAGAAATTCAGATCCTTCCACTTTAAAGTCAAAGGATAATAAACATTTTACTATGAGCAACAGGAATGATGGCCAAATGACAAATCTGTTGTGTTTGGATTTATTGTTAATTTTAACAACAACCTGCACAGACAAACATGAACAAAGTAACAGAAACATTATAGGAGCGAGATATGATACTCAAAAGCTCAACATAAGAATTCTGCAAAGGCAAAGATTGCCAGGGCTGCCCGGCCCTGACCCCAAAAAGCTAATCACCAACTAGGAACCCGGAAACCTATGAGTCTACTGCGCTGTTGCATTGATGCATGTGAACAGTAGAGCTTCTCAATAGTTTCACAATAGACTGATATGACTGTGAAGAAACTACTTGACTAATTAGCCATTTTACCTTGTTGTCTGCAAAGTAATATTTTGAATTGGTTCAACCCACTACATTTTCAATGCAAGTACAATTGTTTCAAATCCACATATTTCTTCAGTTGTGTTTTTCTTTTTTAATTTGTTTACATTCTCAATATCTCTCGTGTGATGCTCACACTATTAAACCACATTTAAGAAATGTTGCCATCTTACCTGATTGAATTAATATTTTCATTTAAGTAACCATTAGTGAGGCATAATTAAACGCTACACAGATTTATTAAACATTGGAAATATTTTTAGCATAAAACAAGTCACATACAGTATGTGGCTGAATGGTCAGCCTACGCTCAAGGCCGCAGAGGTGGGGACAGAACCCATGCAGAGAATAAAAGACAGGATAAATGTCCCACCAAGTAGGCCAACCCTTGGTGTAGTCAACCCCCTGCTCTCATTTAACCTCTGTGGCATTAAGACTTCAATCACCCTGCTAAATATCAGTGTGCTGGACCGAACACTTCTGAACCTGCTCAAAGGCACAGAATCAAAGTGTTGCCATTTAAAGGCCTTTTTTCTACCAGATCACTTGGCACAAAGCCACCTATTTCCTCTACAATGGTCACACAACACACTCTTTCTTTATCTCAATTTCATAAGTAAATTCTGTTGAAATATAAGCAGAGACATTTGTAAATACTTTACAAAATGATTAAACAGACCATAACAAAGAAGTTCTAAGCTGATCATGTGATCTCACTCACGTGCCTTCTCCAAGCATTAAACCAAAGCTAAACTCAGATATTGATGGGTTATTGATGTATTTTCTCAGTGGCCTATTGCTGTTTTGCTGGAAGGAACAGAAAAAAATGTCTAAAAAGACACAGTGCGTCCCACTGACTGCTTTGGCTCTCTCCCTTAATGTCTCCTTTTGTGGAGGTGGGGAAACCAAGACTCGTGATGTTGCATCAAAACTGACAAATAAAGCTGAAATAATTTGAGGATAAAAGACAGAAGGTGTTGACAGAACCATGCATAATTTAAATAAGAGCTTATCATAGTTGGGCAATGAAGATTGTAGAAAAATCAGATACAGTGTAGTCCTTTTTCACAGGAGCCACTTTGACAGAAATCTAAACACAGGTGTTGCTAATGACATTAATGATGGTTGTGTTCTATGTAGATACAGAGCCTTAATTAATGAGATGAGTAACACCTGTTTACCTACTGATTCATGCGTAAAATATGGCTATCCTAGGTGCATAAGGTATGTCATGGTATACTGAGACGCTTGAGCCTTGCTGTTAGCTGTGATGTAATGCAGTGTCATGTTGGCATGTTTTAGGTTTATTCTGGGCTTTATTCAATTCTTCTTCTTCTGCTTGTCTTTGTGCAGGAGTAGCGCTGCAAATGCTCATCAACAAAGCAGTACTGTGACAACTCAGCGAGAGGACACCAGCTACTGCAGTGGCTACGAGGACAGAGAAACTACTGTGTGACTTTCAAAAAGCCCAAACAAAGTCATTCAGCGGAGTGTGGCTCGCAGTCTATGGTTTTCAGGGAAACTGTATGACTGACCAAATAATGGGATGCTGATCTGCGCTGAAAATAAAACAGGCATTGAGTTTGTTTACTGATGGAGTAATTTAAAACTGAATAAAAAAATGTAAATAAATGTGTATAACTGACAAATGACACCAAAACAAACATTTTTTTCTCACTACACTATAGGGACAAAAAGTACTGGGCTACACCTCGTAATTACCAAATTCAGGTGTTTCACTCAGTCCCATTGCCACAGGTGAATAAAGTCAAGCACCCAGACATGCAGGCCGCCTTTACAAACAATTGTGAAAGAATGAATCATTCTAAAGTGTTAACTGAATCCAACCGTGGTACTGTAACAGGATGCCACTATTGTAACAAGTCCGTTTGTGAAATTTCTTTAGTCCTAAATATTTAACAATCAACTATAAGTGATATTACTGCAAAGTGAAAGAGTTTAGGAACCAGAACAACTCAGCCATGAAGTGGCAGAAAATGTAAAGTTACACAGTGGTGTTGCCAAGTGTTGAGGCACATACTATGTATAAGTTGCCAACACCCTGCTGACTACAGGGTAACTTATATAACTACAGAGTTCCAAACCACCTCTCGCATTAACATCAGCACAAAAACCCATGGCATGAGTTTCCATGGATGAGAAGCTGCATGCAAGCATTGCATCAACAAGCACAATATCAATCATGGATGGAGTTGTGTAAAGCATGCAGTCAATGGACTCTGGAGTAGCAGAAATGTGTTCTGTAGAGTGACAAATCATGCTTTTCTATTTGGCAGTCTGGGATTGGTAAAAGCCACAAGAACACAACCTGTTTGCACCATGTCAGTTGTAAAGTTTGGTGGAGGATGGATAATGCTATAGGGTTGTTTTCTGGGGTTTCAATTTCAGTGAAGTGAAATCTTAATGCTTTGCAATTCTTTGCTGCCAACTTTGTGGGAACAGTTTGGGGAAGGCCCTTTTCTGTTCTAGCATGACTGTGCCCCAGGGCACAAAGCAAGGTCTATAAAGGCACGGTTGGGTGAGTTTGGTATGGAAGAACTTGACTAGCCCGCACAATCCCAACTCATACCTTTGGGATGAACTAGTATGGAGATTGCAAGCCAAGTTCTCTCATCTAACATTAGTGTTTGACCTCAGAAATGCTCCTCAGTATGAATGGGCAAAAATTCTCAGACACATTACAAAATCTGGTAAAAAGCCACCCCAGAAGAATGGAAGCTGTTATAGCTGCAAAGGGGGACAAACTCCTTATTAATGCCTCTGGATTTAGAATGAGATGCCATAAAAACTCATGTAAGTGTAATGCATAGGCGCCCTAATACTACTGACTCTGTTGTGTATCTACTTTAAAATGAGACAGACACCTCTAAAAACATTTAACTATACGGCATCTGCAGGGGACGTGAGATCATCTTCTCCCCTCTCCACGAGCACAAGTGCTGAGAGTGTATTTCTTTACTACTATGCTCTACTGCAGACCATAATTCTTAGCATGAGGTGATATGTCAAAGGAAATGGGTGCACTCACTGGCATCATGTCAGACACCACAGTATTACTGTTGTGTGCTTTTAAACCAGCAGTCCTACAACACAGACTGTTGAAAAGTTATGACTTCAGCAAGCAACTCCTCATAAATAAGTCCTAAGTCTTCTCTTCACCCTCTCATGGTTCCTCTCTGCTGATCTTGTCACCTTAACCACGGTGCCAGGTTCAACAATTGTGTATGTCATAATAACTTTTTGGGGAAAAAAAGCAAATATAAAGAGAACAAAATGCCAGGCAGTGTAAACAGCACTATATGCACACTTGTGTATTCCCAGGTTTGTATTTTTGTCTTTAGTTCATCAGTGGTAGTAATAGGTGAGAAGTATTTAATGAAAGCAGAGGCAGGAATTTGGCTGTGCTGTCCCTTTGTCTCCATCATCAAAAGATGAAATTGATATCTTCTTGACTGATTTATGTTGCTGTCTCCTCCAGCAGTTACAGCAGGTGAAATCGATTATGTGTCAAGGTGCAGTAAAGCTGCTCTGGAGGCTGGAGGGGGACTAACATCTTTTAACTGACACCCTGTGACTTCAAATTAAAATTCTAATTATATCCCTGAAAAGCGAGGATATGATGGAATCATCAGCAGCACCACTGCTACCACCGCAGCTGCCACCACTGACACTGCCAACGCCACCGACACAAATCCTTCATGTCATTGTGACGGCGTAAAAATTGACTGAAGCAGGATTTTGAATTTTGGCACAGTGATAGACTTCCATGAGATCTAAAACTGATTCGATTTTCAAACATTTTGAAAATACGGATTTGCCACTAAGTGGCGTTATCTGTAAAAAAAATTTTTTTTTTTTACATTTTCAGCCATATCTCTCTGACTATTTGTCCTATCTGCATGAAATTAAAACCAAATGGATCATATACATTCATGGTGACACCGTGTCCTGTCTGCCGCCACAAATCCTTCGTGTGAATGCCACAATGCAAAAACTATCATATATAATCATATACAGTCTTAATCGTCCAATTTATATTTTTAAAAAGAGAAAAAAAATGACCATGGCATCTAGCCTCACATCACACCAAATGGGGTTGGGTCAGGTCAGCAATCATGAAGAAATTGGGCTTTTCAAGGACATATCTTCAGTGACTGTATGGCGCTTGTTTTTATTAGAAATCAAATATCTTTTGCTTGTGTACATGGGCCTGAGTTCCCCATTCACTCACTTATATCTACATGGGCCTGGCTGTGAGAGGACAATGTTTTGGTTAGACATACTAAATACACTTTTTAGGCAGCTGTTGACTTTGTGTGCACTGGTGTATGCCAGATAAGAATTCAGGTTAGTCAACACCAACTGGTGGCGTGAACAGGGTCACATACAGTTGCTGTGTGTCAGATCAGTGTAACAGTCACACAACAGCTGCATCACTGACCAAATTCAGCTATTCCTGAGTGTATCTACACGCATACCTGATGCTCCCTGCCTCTGGTATTTTATCAGTGGGAGAGGAACACAAGCCCCAATTGACCATTGTCATCAGCACTAAGGCACTGAGTTGTGCTGTACCGTCACCTGTTGAGGAGCTGTCTCATTCCGTGCCTCACCTCCCCCTGATGGACAGCAGGTGCCCCACAGGCTTCTGGACACTGTCTGCATGAGACATGCCAAATGTCCACCAGCTGCCTGGCAGGAAGTTCACAGGCCAGTGTCAGAGACAAGCAAACACACATAAAAAGAACCACTCAAAGTGCAATGTTGACTAAGTTGCTGAAAAATGTCTCTTTCTCATGTGGTAAACAACAAAAGACACTTTAATTAACAGTGTAACTAACCACAACAATGATAAAACAAAAACTGTATTCTATTTATAATCAACATAATCATCTGTAGAATAGTTAATAAATACAGGCTGGTCATAAAAGTCTACATACATTTGGAATGCTACTTGTTAGAAGTTGGTGGGAGAGGGATGCTAAAATAAGCAGCCAGCATGTCAGTTTCCCATAGCCAGGGTTGTTGTTATATGACTCTGAGATGTGAGACCTGATACTGCGACTAGTTATTCTGAAACAGACAGACGTGCGAACAGAACAATAGCCAAAAACAACACAAAAGAACCCGATGTCCTCTTTGTCTGTCTAACTATGTGAAGGGCACCAACCAAAAAACAAGGGGTATATTGCTGATTTTTTTTCCTGATTACAGAGGAATCAAATATCTACAAAATAATTATATGTCCTACAAAGAAATTGGAATAAAACTGAACTTTAAAACAACAAATTCTAGTTCTATGTCTGTGTTTACATGCTTTATACAATTATGTTGTATTGCATGTAAAATTAGAAAAAGTATGGGGAAATCTGCTAATATCAGGGTAAGAAAAAAGGCTGTGTAAGAAACCAACATTATAAGAAGAACACAGTGAGCTTAAGTGCAGCATTCATTTTTGCAAATTAGGAGCTTTCTTATTTGTTAAAATAAAATGAGAACACCAATATTAAAATGCTAAACTTTCTTTATGATCTTCTGTAATGATGAAAATTAACTAATCCAATAGTAAACATAGTAGACAAAAATGCATCCTGAAAAACAAAAAACATTTTGTTTGTTTTTATCAAATGAATCAAACTTTTTAAAATATAAAATAAATACAGCAGCTGAAAGTAAACACCTGAATACACTTAAAGTTAATAAAATATGCATTAAAAATGAGACTCACAAAAAACAAACAGTAGACACACAAGCCTTGTTGTCATCATTACAAGCTTGACATAATGCTGCCTGCGGGTTCTCTTTGGTCAGCTCACCCAGTGTTAAAACCATAAACATATACCAAGGAAATGTAGCTTTGAGGTGCAATTTGAGATAAAGCTCAAAGCATTGACTAGCAAAGATAAATTACAAACAAGTCCATGGGAGGAGGGCATGACTGCCAACATACCCACATTAGCTGATTTCAAATGACTTTCATTTCTATCATTACTAGCACAGACAATGTGTGAATGGCTCTTTGCAAACATCCAACACCAGCTGTATGATCAAAAATGGCTTACAGCACAGGGCACAGGTAAGTAAGTGCCTCAAGTTCTGATCTGACATCTACATCCTCCACAACAGCTGCTTAATCATACTTTGGAATCTGCGTATGACACTACTGTGTTTTTCTAAACAACTGCTGCTTGCTGATATTTTAGTAATCAATATAGTTGCTGCCTGCTTCCTGTTATTAGTGTAAGAATTCTTCAGCTCCACCCTCCTTGAAATGTTAAAATGTTACACCTTTTTACTGATTACTTCTCACTATGTAGCATGCATCCCCATTCAAAACAGCACATTATCTTATTTAAGTATACACACCACAGACCACAGTATACAGTGCCTTATTATGCCTATGCCTTATAGTGCCTATATGCATGCGTGTTACAGATATTACAGATGATTAAGAATTTATGTCTTTACATAGTTATCCAGCAGCACTGGCTGTAGCTGCACTGTTTAATAAACTTTCAGCACTGTTGCACTGTTTTATAAAAAATGGCCCCATCATTTTTCCTTTACAATATAATTTTAAAATGTTGTACATATGTGTGCACGTTTATTGTTTATTTGAATCTTTGCCTGTAAAAGAAAAAAAATCTGCCAACGCTCTTTTTTTTGTTTCCTACTTAATGGAATTTTTAAGTATGGTTCTTGCTTGCTGCTTTTGCAGAGAGGCAGACAGAGGGAGACAGAAAGGAGAAATATGAAAAAATTATTATCTGATCTCCGATCTGATCTGTTAGTTGGGGAACATTCTGGATCACACCTTTGCCTCCAGTTATCGACTCTACTTTAAAGAGCTGAAAAAATGTTTCCGAAAAGATGCATGAGAACAGCTTAAGTATTGATCACTGAAACAATGCAGCTTTCCATCTCATCGCCCTAACATTACATATTCTCTTGATTTCATTTTTACTTCCATAGCGGTTCTCACACAGATTTACTTCATTACTGTTGAATTCAAGGCTACAAATGAGTCAGGGTGTGACTGATTTGATCTAGGTTAAAGAATGCTGGCATTTCTCAATGGGCATCATCTGTGCACCCCTGAGGCAGGGTTACTCTTTCACTGAACAGGGAAATAACAGTAATTCGATATAATGCAGTTCTTCAAATTCTGCCTTACAAGTTATGCAGTTTTTCCAAAAAGAAAAACAACAACCAAAACACAAAGAACCGATTTATAACAAACACATACAATAAACAGAAGAAAAATGCAGAATGAGGAAGCACATTTTCAAAATAAGGTGATTGATGCTCATTGTATCAATGTGTTGAACTGAGTGTGTGGGACACGTGGACATGGAATCCAGCCAACTTTTATCAACATGTGTAAACAGGTAAAGGCCAAAATAACTTGAGATAAAGAATATTGAAATGGTTTTGAATTACACATATAAACATTTAGGTAAATCTACTCCCATCCTATTTTTGTAACTGAAAGTAGCTTTTATGATTTGAACTTATCCTGCTATTAAATCAGAGGTACAACATATATAATCAGAATGCATATAACCACAACAATATAGTGTAATCTAGGTGTGTCTCATAGAATAATGTATTTACTGTCCATTTATTGTTCATTTAATTTTTGTTGATTAACAGCGGTCTTCCTCCCTGGATAGTCATTAGTTTCTCATTAGCTTGGAAAAAAGGGATGACCTAGTCTCTTGAGCTTTCCCAGATGAGTGGGAGTGTTTTTACAGGTCCTGAACTCTTTTTTGCATGTACATTCCTTTGGTGTGCTGCTAGGCATTTTGCCAGATTCAACTAAATTACCTCAGCTACGGGTTTGCATTTATCCCTGTGTTTAAAAGTCCTCACTTGGGGCTCTTGATGCTGCAACATTCATTGTAGCCTATGTCACAATGACAACTTGGGCAGCGCATACTGCTATCTTAATTGTCAGCCATCACCAGGAAACATTCCAGAAGTGCATACAGATGCAGGTAATGACATGTAACAAAGTATGGCATTGCATGAGCTCTGATGATCCTCTTTCTGGAGGAACCTCTGACAGTCTCTTGTTGTACAATTGAATCAAAAATAGGCAGAAAAAAACAGCATTTTTAAACTGCCAGCTACTACAAACTTCCAAAACAACAACAACAAGAAAAGCAAGCATGTGTAGAGTTATGTATGCTCTCTACACTGCAACTTCCGTACTACAATGGCTGGAACCACGTGATCTGCTGAATTTACATCTGACTGGTCACACAAAACTGTACCCATGAAATAATTGGACACAGTTAGGCCCATGTTGTTGGACAGTGACATAATTTTTGTACTTTTGCCTCTGTACACCACCACAGTCGATTTTAAATCAATCAACATATGGTTGAAGTGCAGACTTTCAGCTTTAATTCAAGGCATTTAACAAAAGTATCGATTAACTCTTTAGGAATTACAGCCTTTTTTCAGACCTTCTTTTTCTGAGGCTCAAAAGTAATTGTACAAACTAACATATTTTTAAATATAGGATTGTTTTTAATTACTTGAATGAAAATCCTTTGCAGTCAATGACTGCCTCAAGTCTAGAAGCCATGGACATTACCAAATGCTGTCCTTCCTCCCTTGAGATGCTCTCTCAGGGCTTTACAGCAGCCAGCTTCAGCTACTGCTTGTTTGGGGTTCTCTCTACCTTCAGTTTTGTCTTCAGTAACTGAAAAGCATGCTCTATTAGTTTTGACATGGGGCAACTGACTCAGCCAATGAAGAATATATCATGTCGTTCCTTAACTCTCGGAATGCTTTTGCAGTATGCTTTGGGTCATTATCCATTTGCACGGTGAAGCACTGCTCAATCAGTTTTGCAGCATTTGTAGATATATAGAGACCTATAATTAATTACGTAGATTGGCATGGTGGTGGCGAAAAAGTAAATTTGCACACCAATAAAGGAGAACTACGGTACAGAACACAAAATAACCATTTAAGTTCATTAAGGGGTAACAGATAAAATTATATTAGCAGAATATTTGTGTTGTTCAATGCACATTATTTGACTCTTCTTTGTGACCTGTATCCATCTAAAAATGTTTTTTGTATGAGAAAGAAAACTAAGATTTCTGGAGGGTACTGTAAACATGAAGTCACTTTAGAATTACACTCTCTACAACCCAGAGAAAGTCCAAAGCTCTTAAGAATAAAATCATCTCAATCTACAGCACGAGTTGCTCCATTAAATTTTCATGAGAAGACCACAAAAATACTTCCTATAAAAATACAGACCCTATGCAAGTGGAACTCAACCTTAATATTTTATGAAGGGTTTGGGTGGAAAAGTGATAAAGATTGGGAACAGTATAGCAGCAAAATATTTAAATACATTGGAGAAGACAGAAAGGAAATAATACTTTTGATCCTCAGTAGAAAGATAGATATATTGTGTGTGCATGAGACAAGGTGGAGGGGAAGCAAGGACAGGAGCATCAAAGGTGGATTCAAACTGTTCTACCATAGTATAAATAGGAAGCAAAACGGAGTAGGGGTAATCTTGAAGGCATAGTATGTGAAGAGGATTCTGGAGGTGAAGAATGTCAGACAAACTTATGACTCTGAAGCTGGAAATTGAAGTTGTGATGCTGAATGTTGTTAGTGCATATGCCCTGCAAGTTGGATGCCAGTTTGAAGTGAAAGAGGAACTCTGGAGTAAGTTAGACGAAGTGGGAGAGAGTATTCCCAGGGGAGAGAGTTGTGACTGGAGCAGACTTTAGTCGGCATGTAGGTGAAGGGAACAGAGGGGATGAGGAGGTGTTGGGTAGGTATGGTGGGGACAGAAATGGCAAAAAGGATGGAAATGGCTGTAGTGAACACGTATTTCAAGATGAAGAGGGAGGAACACTGGGTGACCTACAAGAGTGGAGGAAGGTGCACCCTGGTGGATGCAACCTCAAAGAGTCAGGAGACTACACAAAGGTATCAGGCCAAAATGTAGGTGGGCAGCATCAGTTGGTGGTCTGTAGGATGACTTTGGAATGCAAGAAGAGGAAGTGAGTGAAGGTAGAGCCAAGGATAAAATGGTGGAAGCTGAAGAAGGAAGAATGTTGTGAATAATTCAGGGAGGAATTGAGACAGGTGCTGGGTGGTATCGACAAGTTATGAGGTGAGTGGGAAAGAGCAAATGAGGTGGTGAAGGAAACGTCCAAAAAGGTATTTGGTGTGTCCTCTCAACAGAGGAAAGAAGACTAGGAGAACTGGTGGTGGAATGAGGAAGTACAGGAAAGTATTCAAAGGAAGAGGTTGGCAAAGAAAAAAGTCTGACAGTCAAGTAGATGAAGAAATTAGATAGGATTATTGGGAGTGTACGCATACAACAAGGAGAGAAGTGGCAAAGGAAAAGGCTTATAGTGAGTTGTATGAGAGGCTGGACACCAAGGAGGGAAAGAAGGACTTGTGTCATTTGGTTGGACCAAGCTGGAAAGGATGTAAAGCAGGTCAGGGTGATTAAGGATAAAGATGAAAATGTACTAATGTGTGAAAAGAGTGTGTTGAGAAGATGAAAGGAGTACTTTGAGAAGCTGATGAATGAGGGAAATGAGAGAGAGAGGAGATCAGATGGAGAAGAAGATAGTAAATCAGAAATCTGGATAATCTACTACGTCAATGACGTAGTAGATTATCCAGCTCAGAATCCATTACAACTGACAGGTTATTGTAATGTGTGAAGTACAGAAAGAAAGTGTTAAGTTTTCTTGTCATTGGTTGGCTGTATTGGACAAACTAATAAGAATTACAATCCATTAAGAAGTCAAGGTGACTCACAAACTTATTCACCATCAAATGAAAGTGTCTGAGGTCAGTAGTAATATGAGTACATGGTCAGTAGGAACTATGACCATAAAAAGCATGAAAATATGTTAACGTATCAGCATGTCATAGCATTGATCATATTACTAAAGTTAGCATAACAGTGATGAAAAGGTCCCAACCATACCTTCCCAATGTGGGAGTCAACCTATAGGAACACTCTCTTCACAATCATGACCAATACGATCATGATCATCACCATATATCACGCTACAAGTGGTATATAATGTGTGGCGAAGCGATATTTCAACCAATCACAGCTCACATTTTTGCTGCTATGTTGCTGTGCAGTATATTTATTTTTAACCCTGTACAGTTTTCTTACAAATATTTTCTAGACATAATTTTTCAAATTTTTCTATCTCTCTCTCAGGTTCCTTTTTTTGTATTTATATTTTTAACTTTGTAACTTTGCATCAGCTTGATGGTGAGTCAATGAACCAAAATTTCATTCCAATGTGCCCTAACTGGTGTATGTTCTGAATGACAATAAAATAACTATTCTGTTCTGTTCTATTCTATTCTAGCAGTATGTTTACCATCTAAAATAAGAGAACGATTAAAAATCTGCCAGCATGACAGAAAAGTGAATATAGGAAATGAGACAGTGGAACCTAACAAACTTACTTTCAAAAATGGGAAGTTATGCTGATCATATCAGCTAACCTGGTTATTGCCCTATTATCACCTGTCAGGACCCAGTGCTACCCCTATGCCAGACCAACCAAGATCAATACGAGTAGCAATTTTGGTGAAAATGGACAAGTGCCTGTAAAATGACGGGCGTGACCTTGACCTTGAGCACAATTTAGGTGATAATTGTGCATAAATTTTCCTAAAATCTCACCAATACTATCAGAGGAGTAGCAATTCTTGTGAACTTCGGATGGACATACATACAACTGACACCTCACCATGGCATTCCCTCATCAGTTCTTAATGCCTCCATTAGAAAGTGTGTGATGGAAACCAAGTGGTATCCTCCAGGACTGAAAAACAAAGCTAACACAATATATGCATATACAGTCTATGGTGAAAGCCAATAAGAGGCTTAGTTGCTCTCAACAAAAGTTTATTCTCATCACCTAACCACACACACTCACACACACACACACACACACACACACACACACACACACACACACACACACCTGCCAGATCCAACACAGAAAAGAAGTTTACTGTCATACAGTTCAGTTTTCATGAGAACGTTTTCCCTGTCCATAAATATATGATAGACCACCTGGGTCAAAGTGATGTAAATTAAGTCATCAAAGGATTAATTTGAAGCTCTAAATAAATGTTCACACACCAGTCATTTTTTTTTTTTTTTTGTGAATGGGACACTACATTGTTGTACCTTTGGCTGCTCCCATATATTCTCCCCAAGGGGTCGCCACAGCAGATTAATCTGCATTGGTAATTTGGCAGAGGTTTTATGCTGGATACCCTTCCTGATGCAACCCACCACTACAATGCAGCAACTACATATGCACCTGCCAAACAGATTCCAAGTGTACTTCAAAAACATGTAACAGAAATTACAACTCATCTGGTGTCTGCAGGTTTCCATATCTGTAATCGCAAGTGAGTATAATCCTGATAAGATAAGATAAGATAAGATAAGATAAGATAAGATAAGATAAGATAAGATAAGATATTCCTTTAATGGTCCCATAGCGGCGAAATTTCAAGTGTTACAGCAGCAAAACAAATGGAAAACAACACACCAAGATATCACAGCAAAAAAGAAAAACAAACAACAACGATACTAATACTACTACTATGACTAATAATACTACTACTACTACTAATAATAATAATAATAATAATCTACGCTACTGTTGGCCAAAGACAAAGGAAGAGGAGAGGGGGAAGGTGTGTTAGGAGCCAGAGAGAGAAAAGGAAAGGTAGGAGGGTGGAGGTGAGAGTAGGGACTTCAAATGTAGGGACTATGACTGGTGAATGGAGAGAGCTGGCTGATATGATGGAGAGAAGGAAGGTAGATATTTACAAGATGGTAGTGAGACCTACTATGATGTATGGTTTGGAGATGGTGAGAGGAGGGATAGTGAATATACTGGACAAAGGATGTTGAAGATGGAGCTGCCAGGCAGAAGAAGAGGAAGACCACAGAGAAGGTTCATGGATGTAGTGAAGGAGGATATGCAGAAGGTTAGTGTGAGGGAACAGGAGTAAGGGATAGGGTGAGATGGGGGCAGATGATCCGCTGTGGTGACCCCTA